>CM034080.1:37695018-37895079 GCA_019845555.1 Aristolochia fimbriata
GAAATTCCCTTACAATAGCCTTCATCAATATTTTTTCTTAAAATTTCCTTATTACAGTTTTGGCCATGAGTTTTTTAAATTTCCCTTATTAAACTTTTTTTAGCCATGAGTTTTCTTAAAATTACCTTATTGTTGCCTTCAGTCATGAATTTTTTTCTAATTCTACCTTCATTCAAGATTCCTCACCAAATTCCTTGTCAAAAGTCTAAAGTCATATTTTACTTCAAATTTCCATACTATAGTATTCACTAACAAATTTTCATAAAATTTTGATACTTTTAGACTTCAGCCATGATTTTTCACAAAAATTACTGTGCTTAGCCTTCATACAAGATTTTTCTTAAATTTCTCTTAGTAAATCCTTTGGCAAAGATTTTTTCTTAAAATTCCCTTACTTGCCTTCAGCCATGATTTTTCTTAATTTTTTTGTTTAATATAGCTTTCAACCGTGATTTTTTATTAAAATTCTCTTACTTCAGCTTTTCCCATGATTTATCTTAAAATTCCTTTACAACTGTAAAGGGTATATTTAGATTCCTACTATAACTTTCAACTAAGATTGTTCACAAATTCCCTTACTATAATTATTCAGACACATTTTAGTTTAAATTTCCCTTACAACAACCTTCACTAATGAATTTTCGTAAAGTTCTGTTACTCTAACCATATGCCACAATTTTCATCAAATTCACTTACTATTTGCCTTCATCAGTGGTTTTTGTAAAAATATCACTTATAGCCATCGGCATGTTTTTTTTAAAATTCCTAACTATAGCCTTCAACTAGTTTTTGTTTAAATTTCCCTTAGTATTGCCTTCAACCATGACTTTTCTTAAATTTCGTTCACTATAGCCTTCAGCCATGATTTTTCTTAAAATTCTCTAACTATAGCCTTCACCTTTGATTTTTGTTAATATTCCCTTATTATAGGCTTCAGTCAAAATTTCCTTCAAATTCCTATACCATAGCCTTCACCCAAGATTCTTCTTGAAATTCCCCTTCTATTGTCTTCAGTCAAATTTTTGCTTCAAATTTCCTTACAATAACTTTTGCTAATGAATTTTGGTAAACTTCCCATACTATAGCCATAAACCATGATTTTCTCAAAAATTCTATCACAATAGCCTTCAGCTTTGGATTTTTTCTTAAATTTTGTTTACTTTTAGTTTTTTAGCAATGATTTTTCTTTAAATTCCTTACTATTGATTTAAGCCCTGATTTTCTTAAAATTCCCTTACTTTAGCCTTCGGAGTCAGTAATTTCCTTCAAATTCCCTTACTACAGTCTTAAAAAAAAAAATTTTTACTTCAAATTTCCTTACAACTGCCTTCACTAATGAGTCCTCGTAAAGTTCCATTACTATAGCCTTTATGCCATGATATTTCTTAAAATTCTCTTACTATATCCTTCATCCATGATTTTTCTTAAATTTCTCTTACTACATCCTTCAGGCATGATTTTTCTTAAAATTTCCTTACTATTGCCTTCAGTCAAGATTTTTTTTATTTTGCATACTATAGCCTTCAGCCATGATTTTTCTTAAAAATTATTAACTATAGCCTTCAACTTTGTTTTTTTCTTAAAATTCCCTAACAATAGCTTTCAGTCAAGAATTTTTTCAAATTCCATTATTATATCCTTTAGTAAGATTCTTCTTCAAATTCCATCAATATAGACTTCAATCATGTTTTGCTTCTAATTTCTTTACATTGCCTTCACTAATGATTTTTGAAAAATTCCCTCACTATAGCCTTCAACCCTAGATTTTTTAAATTTCCTTTACTATAGCCTTTTGCCTTGATTTTCCTAAAATTTCCCTTACACTTGCCTCCACCCAATTTTTTTCTAAAATATTGTTAACTCTAGCTTTCGACATTGATTTTCATAAAATTCCCTTAGTATTGCTTTCAGCTATGATTTTTCCTAAAATTCTTTTACTATGGCCTTTAGTCAAGGTTTTCTTCAAATTCCTTACTACTGCATTACACCATGATTTTTTTAAAATTTTCCTTACTATAGCTTTCAGTCAAGATTTATCTTATAATTCAACAATAGCTTTCAACAATGATTTTTTATTGAAATTCCCTAACTCTAGCATTGAACTTTGATTTTTTATTAAATTTCCCATACTATAGCTTTCTATCAAGAATTTTGTTCAAATTCCTTTGTATAGCCTTCAATTATGAATTTTCATAAAATTCCTTACTATAACCATCAACCATGATTTATCGTAAAATTCAATTAAAATAGCCTTCATCCTTTATTTTTCATAAATTTCTCTTATAGTAGCCATCAACGATGATTTTTCTTAAAAATGCCTTACTATAGCCTGCATCCATGATATTTGTTAAATTTTCCCTACTATAGCCTTCAGCCATGATTTTCCAAAAACTTTTACAATAGCTTTCAACGATGATTTTTCAAAAAATTCGCTTACTACAGCTTTTAGCCAAGATTTTTCTTAAAATTCCCTTAAGAGCCAATAATTTTTCATCAAATTCCCTTAATATAGCCTTCAACCAAGATTCTACATCTAATTCCTTGACTATAGTGTTCAGTCATAGTTTACTTCGAATTTCCTTACTTTACCATTCACTAATATGTTTTTGTAAAATTTCCATACTATAGCCTTCAGTCATGATTTTTCATTAAATTCTGACATTACTATAGCTTTCATCAATTTTTTCTAAATTTCTCTTACTATAGCCTCCAGCCATGATCTTCCTAAAATTTCCTTACTATAGCCTTCAACCTTGATTTTTCTAATATTTTTCTTAATATGGCGTTTAGCGATGACCTTTCATAAAATTCATTTACTACAGCTGTCAACAATGATTTTTACTTAAAATTCCATAGTATAGTCTTGACTCCAGAATTTAATTCAATTTCCCTTACTATAGCCTTCAACAACGATTTGTCATTGAATTCTTTGATTATAGTCTTCAGTCATATTTTACTTCAAATTTCTAACTATAGCATTCACTAATGTATTTATGTAAAATTCCCTAACAATGGCTTTGATCAATGATTTTTCATAAAATTTCCTTATTATAGTGTTTAGCCATGATCTTTCTTCAAATTCCTTTCTATAACCTTCAGTCATGAATATTTTTCTAATTCCCTTATCTTCAACCAAGATTCTGCACCAAATTCCCTTTCAATAGTCTTATGTCATATTTTACTTCAATTTTCCTTACTATGGTATTCACTAATAATATTTCAAAGAATTTCCTTACATTAGCCTTCAGCCATGATTTTTTTATAAAAATTACTTACTATAGCCTTCATCCAAGCTTTTTTTTTTTTTCTTACTACAGCCTTAGGCCAAGAGTTTTCTTAAAATTCCCATACTATAGCCTTCTGCCATGATTTTTCTTAAATTTTCCTTACTAGAACCTTCACCCAGGATTTTTCCTAGATTTCTCTTACTATAGCCTTCAACCATGATTTTTCTTAATATAGCTTTCAACCATGATTTTAATTAAAATTCCCTTACTTCAGCTTTTCGAGGTATGATTTAACTTAAATTCCATTACTATTTCCTTCAACTAGGATTTTGGTTAAATTTCCCTTAGTATAGCCCTCAACCATGATTTTTCTTAAATTTTTTTGTTCACAATAGCCTTCAGCCATGATTTTTCTTAAAATTCCTAACTATAGCCTTCAGCTTTGATTTTTGTTAAAATTCCCTTACTATAGGTTTCAGTCAAGAATTTGATTCAAATTCCATTACCATAGCCTTCAACCCAGATTCTTCTTCAAATCCCGAACGATAGTCTTCAGTCATATTTTACTTCTAATTTCCTTACAATAACTTTCCTAATGAATTTTGGTAAACTTCCCATACTATACCCATCAACCATGATTTTTCTAAAATTTCCATCACAATAGCCTTCAACCTTGATTTTTCTTAAATTTAGTTTACTATAGCTTTTAGCGATGATTTTTTTAAAATTCCCTTACTATTGCTTTCAGCCATGATTTTTCTTAAAATTCCTTACTTTAGCCATCTGTCAATAATTTCCTTCAAATTACCGTACTATAGTCTTCAAACTTATTTTACTTCAAATTTCCTTACAACTGCCTTCACTAATGAATTTTCGTAAAATTCCATTACTATTGCCTTTAGCCATTATTTTTCTTAAAAAATCCTAACTATAGCCTTCAACTTTGATTTTTCTAAAAATTCCCTTAGTATTTCTTTCAGCCATGGTTTTTTCTTAAAATTTTCTTACTATAGCCTTCAATCAAGGGTTTTCATCAAATTCCCTTACTATTGCATTCAACCATGATTTTTTTAAAATTTCCCTTACTTTAGCCTTCAGTCAAGATTTTTGTTATATTTCACTTACTATAGCCTTCAACCATTATTTTTCTTAAAAATCCCAAATTATAGCCTTCAACTTTAATTTTTCTTAAAATTCCCATACAATACTTTTCAGTCAAGATTTTTTTTCAAATTCCATTATTATATACTCTAGCCAAGGTTCTTCTTCAAATTCCATTAATATAGTCTTCAATCAGATTTGCTTCGAATTTCTTTATTATTGCCTACACTAATGAATTTTTGAAAAATTCCCTCACTATAGCCTTCAATCATAATTTTTTAAAATTTCCCTTACTATAGCCTTCTGCCCTGACTTTCCTAAAATTTCCCTTACACTTGCCTCCAGCTATTATTTTTCTTAAATATCGTTTACTATAGCTTTTAGCATTGATTTTTCGTAAAATTACCTTAGTATTGCTTTCACCAATGATTTTTCTTAAAATTCTAATACATTAGTGTTCAGTCAAAGGTCTTCTTCAAATTCCCTTACTATTGCAATCAGCCATGATTTTTTTAAAATTTTCTTTACTGTAGCCTTCACTAAATATTTTTATATATTTCGCTTACTATAGCTTTCAACCATGATTTTTCTTTCAATTCCTTAACTATAGCATTTAACTTTGGTTTTTCTTAAAATTCCTTTAGTATAGCTTTCTGTCAAGAATTTTCCTTAAATTCCCTTTGTATAGCTTTCAATTATGAATTTTCGTAAAGTTCCCTTACTAAAACAATCAACTATGATTTCTCATAAAATTCACTTAAAATAGACTTCATCCGTGATTTTTTCATAAATTTCTCTTAAAGTAGCCATCAGCGATGATTTTTCTTAAAATTGCCTTACTATAGCCTGCAACCATGATTTTGGTTACATTTTCATCACTATATCCTTCAGCCATGATTTTTCTAAAATTTTGTTTACAATAGCTTTGTAAGATGATTTTCAAAAAAATATGCTTACTACTGCTTTCAGCCATGATTTTTCTTAAAATTCCTTTTAAGACTCAATAATTTTCATCAAATTCCCTTTGTATAGCCTTCAAACAAGATTCTTCATCAATTCCCTGACTATAGTGTTCAGTCGTAGTTTACATGGAATTTCCTTACTTTATCCTTCACTAATGAGTTTTTGCAAAATTTTTCTTACTATAGCCTTCAACCATGTTTTTTCATTAAATTCCCAACACTAGTAAAGCCTTCATCCATTATTTTTCTAAATTTCTCTTCTGTAGCCTTGAACCATAATCTTCCTAAAATTCCCTTACAATAGCCTTTAGCTTTGATTTTTCTAAAATTTCTCTTAATATAGCTTTTTACGATGACTTTTCATAAAATTTGCTTACTACAGCTTTCAACAAAGATTTTTCTTAAAATATCATAGTATAGTCTTGAGTCCAGAATTTTATTCAATTTCCCTTATTATAGCCTTCAGCTAATATTCTTCATCTAATTCTCTGAGTATAGCCTTAAGTCATATATTACTTCTAATTTTCTAACAATAGCATTCACTAATGAATTTAAGTGAAATTCCCTTACAGTAGAATCCATCAATGATTTTTCATAAAATTTCCTTGTTATAGTGTTTAGCCATGAGTTTTCTTAAAATTCCCTTACTGCCTTCAGTCATGAATTTTTTACTTCAAATTTCCTTAAAATAACTTGTGCTAATGAATTTTGGTAAACTTCCCATACTATAGCCTTCAACCATGATTTTTCTAAAATTTCCATCACCATAGTCTTTAACCTTGATTTTTTCTTAAATTTCATTTACTATAGTTTTTAGCAATGTTTTTTTTTTTCTTAAAATTCCCTTACTATTGCTTTCAGCCATAATTTTTCTTAAAATTCTATTAATTTAGCCTCCTGTTAATAATTTCCTTCAAATTCCCATACTATAGTCTTCAAACTTCTTTTACTTCAAATTTCCTTACTGCTACCTTCACTAATGAATTTTTGTAAAGCTCCATTACTATATCCTTCATCCATGATTTTCTTAAATTTCTCTTACTATAGCCTTCAGCCATTACTTTTCTTAAAATGTCCTTATTATTGCCTTCAGCCATGAGTTTTTTTTAAATTTTCGTTCTATAGCCTTCAATCAAGATCTTTCTTATATTTCAATTACAATAGCCTTCAGCCTTGATTTTTCTTAAAATCCCTAACTATAACCTTCAACTTTGATTTTTCTTTAAATTCTTTTACAATTGCTTTCAGTCAAGAATTTTCTTCAAATTTTCATATTATATCCTCCAACCAATATTCTTCTTCAAATTCCATTAATATAGTCTTCAATCGATTTTTTTTTTGATTCAAATTTCTTTTCTTGTTGCCTTCGCTAATGAATTTTCAAAAAATTCCCTCACCATAGCCTTCTGCCTTGATTTTTTTAAATTTCCCTTACAATTGCCTTCTGCCTTGATTTTTCTAAAATTTCTCTTACACTTGCTTCCAAGCCTTATTTTTCTTGAATATCATTTACTATAGCTTTGATCATTGATTTTTCTTAAAATTGCCTTAGTATTGCTTTCAGCCATGAGTTTTCTTAAAATTCTCTTACCATAGCCTTCTGTCATGGGTTTTCATCAAATTCCCTTATTATTGCATTCAGCCATGAATTTTTTAAAATTTCCCTTTCTATAGCCTTCTATCAAGATTTTTCTTATACATCGCTTACTATAGCCTTCAACCATTATTTTTCTTAAAAATCCCTAACTATAGCCTTCAACTATGATATTTCTTAAAATTGCCTTACAATAGCTTTCAGTCAAGAGTTTTTTTCTTATTCCTTTTTATATCCTCTAGCCACGATTCTTCTTCAAATTCTATTTATATAGTCTTCAATCATATTTTGCTACAAATTTTTATACTATTGCCTTCACTAATGAATTTTTGAAAAATTCCCTCACTATAGACTTCAACCATGATTTTTTTTAAATTTCACTTATTATAGCCCTCCGCCTTGATTTTCCTAAAATTTCCCTTACACTTGCCTCCAGCCATTATTTTACATGAATATCATTTACTATAGCTTTTAGCATTCATTTTTCTTAAAATTCTATTAGTATTACTTTCAGCCAAGATTTTTCTTAAAATTCTCTTACAATTGCCTTCAATCAAGGGTTTTCTTCAAATTCGCTTACTATTGCATTCAGCCATGATTTTTTTAAAATTTTCCTTACTATAGCCTTCACTCAATATTTTTCATATATTTCGCTTACTATAGCCTTCAACCCTGAGTTTTCTTTAAATGCCCAAACTATAGCATTCAACTTTGTTTTTTCTTAAAATTCCCATACTATAGCTTTCTGTCAAGAATTTTATTCAAATTCCCTTTGTATAGCTTTCAATTATGAATTTTTGTAAAATTCCTTTACAATACCAATGAACCATGATTTCTCATAAAATTCACTTAAAATAGCCATCATCCATGATTTTTCATAAATTTCGCTTTAAAGTAGCCATCAACAATGATTTTTTCTTAAAATTGCCTTACTAATGCCTACAACCATGTATTTTTTAAATTTTCCTCACTATAGCCTTCAGCCATGATTTTTTCTAAAATTTTGTTTACAATAGATTTCGACAATGATTTTTCAAAAAATTTGCTTATTACACCTTTCAGCCATGATTTTTCATCTAATTCCCTTGTGAGTCAATAATTTTTGTCAAATTCCCTTAGTATGGCCTTCAACCAAGATTCTTCATCAAATTCATTGATTATTGTGTTCAGTCGTAGTTTACTTCGAATATCCATACTATAGCCTTCAGCCATAATTTTTCATTAAATTCTCGGCATTACTATAGCCTTCATCCATTATTTTTCTAAATTTCTCTTACTATAGCCTTCAGCCATGATCTTCCTAAAATTCCCCTTACGCCTTCAGCCTTTATTTTTCTAAAATTTCTCATAATATAACTTTCAGCTTAAGACTATTCATAAAATTCTTAAGCTTACTACAACTTTCAACAATGATTTTTCTTAAAATTCCATACTATAGTCTTGAGTCCAGAATTTTATTCAATTTCCCTTACCATAGCCTTCAACTAATATTCATCATCTAATTCTGTGATTATAGCCTTCAGTCATATTTTGATTCAAATTTTCTATCTATAGAATTCACTAATGAATATACATGAAATTTCCTTACAAAAGCCTTCATCAATGATTTTTCATAAAATTTCCTTATTATAGTTTTTTTTTGGCCATAAGGTTTCTTAAAATTCCATTCACGATATCCTTTAGTCATGAAACTTTTTCCCATTCCCTTACCTTAAAGCAAGATTCTTCACCAAATTCCCTTTCAATAGTCTTCAGTTATATTTTACTTCAAATTTCCATACCATAGTATTCACTAACAATATTTCATAAAATTTCCTTACTTTAGCCTTCAACCATGTTTTCCGTAAAAATTACTTACAATAGCCTTCAGCCAAGATTTTTTTTAAATTTATCTTACTACATCCTTAGGCCAAGATTTTGATTAAAACTCCCTCAATATAGCCTTCTACCATGATTTTTCTAAAATTTCCCTTCTTCTAACCTTCACCAAGGATTTTTCATATATCTCACTTACTATAGCCTTCAGCCCTGATTTTTCTTAAATTTTGCTTAATATAGCTTTCAACCATGATTTTTATTAAAATTCCCATACTTCAGCTTTCAGGCATGATTTCTCTTAAAATTCCTTTACAATAGCTTCCAGTCAAGAATTTTTTTCAAATTTTCTTACTATAGCTTTTAACTGAGATTGTTCACAAATTCCCTTACAATAGTCTGTAGACACATTTTACTTCAAATTTCCTTACCACAGCCTTCACAAATGAATTTCGTAAAGTTCCATTACTATAACCATATGCCATGATTTTTCATCAAATTCACGTAATAGCCTTTATCAATGATTTTTCTAAAATTTCACTTGCTATAGCCATCAGCCATGTTTTTTCTTAAACTTTCCTTACTATTGCCATCAACTAGGATTTTAAATAAATTTCTTAAATTTTGCTCACAATAGCTTTCAGCCATGATTTTTCTTTAAATTCCCTAACTATGGCCTTCAACTTTGATTTTTGTTAAAATTCCCTTATCATACGTTTCAGTCAAGAATTTCCATAAAATTCCATTACCATTGCCTTCAACCATGATTCTTCTTCACGATCCTATACTATAGTCTTCAGTCATAGTTTACTTCAAATTTCCTTACTATAATTTTCAGTAATGAATTTTTGTAATCTTCCCATACTATTGCCTTCAATCATGATTTTTCTAAAATTTCCCTTACAATAGCCTTTAGGCTTGATTTTTCTTAAATTTCATTTACTATGGGTTTTATCAATGATTTTTCTTAAAATTCTCTTACTATTGCTTTCTGCCAAGTTTTTTCTTCAAACTTCCCTTACTTTAGCCTTCTATCAATAATTTCCTTCAAATTCCCTTACTATAGTCTTCAAACTTATTTTACTTCAAATTTCCTAACAACTGCCTTCACTAATGAATTTTTGTAAATTCCATTACTATAGCCTTTAGCCATTATTTTTCTTAAAATTCTCTTACTACATCCTTCATCCATGATTTTTCTTAAATTTTTCTTACTATAGCCTTCAGCCATGATTTTTATTAAAATGTCCTTACTATTGCCTTCAGCCATGATTTTTTTTAATATTTGTTACTATAGCCTTCAGTCAAGATTTTTCTTATATTTCACTTCTAATAGATTTCAAACACGTTTTTTCTAAAAAATCTCTAACTATAGCCTTCAACTTTGATTTTGCTTAAAATTCCCATACTTTAGCTTTCAGTCATGAATTTTCTTCAAATTGCCTTATTATATCCTCCAGCCAAGATTCTTCTTCAAATTCCATTAATATAGTCTTCAATCACATTTTGCCTCAAATTTCTTTACTATTGCATTCACTAAAGAATTTTCAAAAATTCCTTCACTATTGCCTTCAACCTTATTTTTTTTAAATTTCACTCACCATTGCCTTCTGTCTTGATTTTTCCAAAATTTCCCTTGCACTTGCCTCCAGCCTTTATGTTTCTTGATTTTTTTGTATTATATAGCTTTTGACATTGGTTTTCTTGAAATTCCCTTAGTATTGCTGACAGCTATGATTTTTCATAAAATTCACTTACTATAGCCTTCAGTCAAGGGTTTTCTTCAAATTCCCTTTCTAATACATTCAGCCATGATTTTTTAAAAATTTTCCTTACTATAACCTTCAGTCAAGATTTTTCATATATTTAAACACAATAGCCTTCAACCATGATTTTTTCTTTAAATTCCCTAACTATAGCATTCAACTTTGATTTTTCATAAAATTCCCTTACTAAAGCTTTTAGTCAAGAATTTTCATCAAATTCCCTCTGTATAGCTTTCAATTATGAATTTTTGTCAAATTCCCTTACTATAACCATCAACCATGATTTATCATAAAATTCACTTAAAATTGCCGTCATCCATGTTTCTTCATAAATTTCTCTTATAGTAGTCATCAACTATAATTTTTCTTAAAATTGCCTTACTATAGCCTGCAACCTTGATTTTTGTTAAATTTTCCTTACAACAGCCTTCGGACATGATTTTTCTAAAATTTTGCTTACTATTGCTTTCGATGATGATTTTTTAAAAAATTTGCTTACCACAACTTTCTGCCATGATTTTTAATCAAATTGCCATCAGAGTCAATAATATATCTTTAAATTACCTTAGTATAGCCTTCAACCATGATTCTTCATCAAATTCCCTAACTATAGTGTTCAGTCGTAGTTTACTTCAAATTTTCTTACTTTAACATTCACTAATAAAGTTTTGTAAAATTTCCTTACTAAAGGCTTCAGCCATGATTTTTTACTAAATTTTTGACATAACTATAGCCTTCATCCATTATTTTTCTTAATTTCTCTTTCTATAGCCTTCAGCCATGATCCGCCTAAAATTCCCTTACTATAGCTTCAGCCTTGAGTTTTCTCTAATTTCACTAAATATAGCTTTCAGCAATGACTTTTCATAAAATTCACTTTCTACAACTTTCGACAATGATTTTTCTTAAAATTCCATACTATAGTCTTGAGTCCAAAATTTTATTCAATTTCCCTTACTCAATCCTTCAACTAAGATTCTTCATCTAATTCTTTGATTATAGTCTTCAGTCATATTTTACTTCAAATTTCTAACTATAGCATTCACTAATAAATTTAATTAAAATTCCCTTACAATAGCCTTCATCAATGAATTTTCATAAAATTTCCTTATTATAGTTTTTAGCCATGAGTTTTCTTAAAATTCCCTTACTATAGCCTTGAGTCGTGAATTTTTTTCTATTCCTTACCTTCAACCAAGATTCTTCACTAAATTCCCTTTCAATAGTCTTCAATCATATTTTACTTCAAATTTCCTTACTATAGTATTCACTAATAATTTTTTATAAAATTTCCTTACTTTAGCCTTCTGCCATGATTTTTCATAATAATTATTTACAATAGCAATCATCCACGATTTTTTTGAAATTTCTCGTACTACAGCCTTAGGCCAGATTTTTATTAAAACTCCCATACTAAAGCCTTCTATGATGATTTTACTTAAATTTCTCTAACTATAACCTTCACTCAAGATTTTTCATATATTTCTCTTACTATAGGCTTCAGCCATGATTTTTCTTAAATTTTGCTTAATACAGCTTTCAACCATGATTTTTATTAAAATTCCCTTACTTCAGCTTTCGGTCATAATTAATCTAAAAATTCCTTTACTATAGCTTCGAGTCAAGAATTTTCTTCAAAATCCTTTACTATAGCTTTCAACTAAGATTGTTCACAAATTCCCTTACTATATTCTTTAGACACATTTTACTTCAAATTTCCTGACAATAGCCTTCAGTAATAAATTTTTGTAATGTTCCATTACTATAATCATATCCCATGATTTTTCTTCAAATTCACTTACTATTGTCTTCATCCATGATTTTTATTAAATTTCTCTTGATATAGCCATCAGCCATGTTTTTTCTTTAAATTCCCTTGCTATTGCCTTCAACTAGGATTTTGTTTAAATTTCCCTTTGTATAGGCTTGACCATGATTTTTATTTAATTTCACTTACAATAGCCTTCATCCATAATTTTTCTTAAAATTCCCTAACTATAGCCTTCAGCTTTGATTTTTGTTAAAATTCCCTTATTATAGGCTTCAGTCAAGAATTTCCATAAAATTCCATTACCATTGCCTTCACCCATTATTCTTCTTCAAGTTCATGTACTATAGTCTTCAGTCATAGTTTACTTCAAATTTTCTTACTATAACTTTCAGTAATGAATTTTAGTAAACCTCCCATACCATTGCCTTCAACCATGATTTTTCTAAAATTTCACATACAACAGCCTTCAGGCTTGATTTTTCTAAAATTTCACATACAATAGCCTTCAGGCTTGATTTTTCTTAAATTTCATTTAGTATAGCTTTTAGCAATGATTTTTCTTAAAATTCTCTTACTATTGCTTTCAGCCATGTTTTTTCTTAAAATTCCCTTACTTTAGCCTTCTGTCAATAATTTCCTTCAAATTCCCTTACTATAGTCTTCAAACTTATTTTACTTCAAATATCCTTACAACTGCCTTCACTAATGAACTTTTGTAAAGTTCCATTACTATAGCCTTTAGCCATTATTTTTCTTGAAGCTTTCTTCCTATATCCTTCATCCAGGATTTTTCTTAAATTTTTCTTACTATAACCTTCAGCCATGATTTTTCTTAAAATTTCCTTACTATTGCCTTCAGCCATGAGTTTTTTTTACTTTTTGTTACTATAGCCTTCAGTCAAGATTTTTCTTATATTTTACTTACAATAGCTTTCAAACACGTTTTTTCTAAAAAATCCCTAACTACAACCTTCAACTTTGATTTTTCTTAAAATTCCCTTACTTTGGCTTTCAGTCATGAATTTTCTTCAAATTGCCTTATTATATCCTCCATCCAAGATTCTTCTTCAAATTCCATTAATATAGTCTTCAATCACATTTTGCTTCAAATTTCTTTACTATTGCATTTACTAATGAATTTTCAAAAAATTCCTTCACTATAGCCTTCAACCTTATTTTTTTTAAATTTCCCTCACTATTGCCTTCTGTCTTGATTTTTCAAAAATTTCCTTTGCACTTGCCTCCAGCCATTATTTTTCTTGAATTTCGTTTACTATAGCTTTTGACATTGGTTTTCTTAAAATTCCCTTAGTAATGCTTATAGCTATGATTTTTCATAAAATTCACTTACTATAGCCTTCGGTCAAGGGTTTTCTTCAAATTCCCTTACTATTGCATTCAGCCATGATTTTTTAAAAATTTTCCCTACTATAACCTTCAACCAAGATTCTTCACTAAATTCCCTTTCAATAGTCTTCAGTCATATTTTACTTCAAATTTCCCTACTATAGTATTCACTAATAATTTTTTATAAATTTTCCTTACTTTAGCCTTCTACCATGATTTTTCATAATAATTATTTACAATAGCATTAGTCCAATGTTTTTTTTTTTTTTAAATTTGTCGTACTACAGCCTTAGGCCAGATTTTTATTAAAACTCCCATACTAAAAGCCTTCTGTGATGATTTTTTATTAAATTTCTCTAACTATAACCATCACTCAAGATTTTTTCATATATTTCTCTTACTATAGCCTTCAACCATGATTTTTCTTAAATTTTGCTTAATATAGCTTTCAACAATGATTTTGAATAAAATTCCATTACTTCAGCTTTTGGTCATAATTTATCTTAAAATTCCTTTACTATAGCTTCCAGTCAAGAATTTTCTTCAAATTCCTTTACTATAGCTTTCAACTAAGATTGTTCACAAATTCCCTTACTATATTCTTTAGACACATTTTACTTCAAATTTCCTTACAACAACCTTCACTAATAAATTTTCGTAATGTTCCATTACTATAGCCATATGCCATGATTTTTCTTCAAATTCACTTACTATTGCCTTCATCCATGATTTTTCATAAATTTTACTTTCTATAGCCATCAGCCATGTTTTTTCTTTAAATTCCCTTACCATTGCCTTCAACTAGAATTTTGTTTAAATTTCCCTTCGTATAGCCTTGAACCATGATTTTTCTGAAATTTTGCTCACAATAGCTTTCAGCCATGATTTTTCTTAGAATTCCTTAACTATAGCCTTCAGCTTTGATTTTTGTTAAAATTCCTCTTACTATAGGCTTCATTCAAGAATTTCCATAAAATTCCATTACCATTGCCTTCACCTATGATTCTACTTCAAGTTCCTGTACTATAATCTTCAGTCATAGTTTACTTCAAATTTCTTTAATATAACTTTCAGTAATGAATTTTAGTAAACTTCCCATACTATTGCCTTCAACAATGATTTTTTTAAAATTTCCCTTACAATAACCTTCAGGCTTGATTTTTCTTAAATTTCATTTACTATAGCTTTTAGCAATGATTTTTCTTAAAATTCTCTTACTATTGCTTTCAGCCATGTTTTTTCTTAAAATTCCCTTAGTTTAGCCTTCTGTCAATAATTTCCTTCAAATTCTCTTACTATTGCCTTCAGTCATGATATATTCCCTTACTATTGCCTTACTATAACCTTCAGCCATAATTTTTATAAAATTTCCCTTACAATAGCCTTTATAGTTTATTTTTCTTAAATTTTGTTTACTGTAGCTTTTAGCAATGATTTTTCTTTAAATCCCCTTAATATTTCTTTTAGCCATGATTTTTCTTAAAATTCTCTTACTATAGCCTTTAGTCAAGGGTTTTCTTCAAATTTCCTTACTATTGTCTTGAACCAAGATTCTTCATTAAATTTCTTTAGGATAGTCTTTAGTCATTATTTACATGAAATTTCCATAGTATAGCTTTCACTAATGAATTTTCATAAAAATCATTTCCTTCAGCCTAGATTTTTCATAAAATTCACATAAAATAGCCTTCATCCATGATTATTCTTAAATTTATCATATAGTAGCCTTCAGCCATTATTTTTCTTAAAATTCCCTTACTACAGCCTGCAACCATGATTTTTTGTTAATTTCACTTACTATAGCCTTCAGCCATAATTTTTCTAAAACTTTGCTTACTGTGATGGTTTTTCATTAAAATCGCTTACTACAACTTTCAGCTATGATTTTTCTTAAAATTCCCTCACTATAGCCTTAAGTCAAGAATATTCATCAAATTCCCTTACTATATAACCTTCAACAAAGATTCTTCATCAAATTCCCTAACTACAGTCTTCAGTCATAGTTTACTTCAAATTTCCTTGCTTTAGCATACACTAATGAATTTTCATAAATATCCCTTACTATTGCCTTCCACCATGATTTTTCAATAAATTCCCAGCATTACAATAGCCTTCATCCATGATTTTTCTTAAATTTCTATTAATATAGCCTTCAGCCAAGATTTTTCTTAAAATTCCCTTACTATAGCCTTCAACCATGATTTTTCTAAAATTTCACTTACTATTGCTTTCATCGATGATTTTTTATAAATATCGCTTACTACAGCTTTCAGCAATGATTTTTCAGAAAATTCCCTTACTATAGTCTTCAGTCAAGAACTATATTCAACTTCTCTTTATATAGCCTTCCTCCAAGATTCTTCATCAGTCATATTTAACTTCAAATTTCCTTCCTTTAGTATTCATTAATGAATTTTCATAGAATTCCCTTACAATAGCATTCATCCATGTTTTTTTATTAAATTTCCCTTACTATAGCTTTCATCAATGATTTTTCATAAAATTCCCTTACTATAGTTTTTTGCCATGAGTTTTTCATAAAATTCCTTTAAAAAAGCCTTCAGTCAAGAATTTTTTTGAATTCCCTTACTATGGGATTCAACCAAGATTCTTCATCAAATTCCCTTTCTATTGTCTTCAATCATATTTTACTTCAAATTTCCTTACTATAGCATTCACTAATAAATTTTCCTAAAATTCCATTATGATAGCCTTTAACAATGATTTTTCATAAAATTTACTTTCAATAACCTTCATCCATGATTTTTTAAAAATTTCTCTTTCTACTGCCTTATGCCATGATTTTTCTTAATATTCCCTTACTAAGCCTTCAGCTATGATTTTTTTAAAATTCCCTTACTATAGCCTTCACCCATAATTTTTCTTAAATTTCTCTTAGAATAGCCTTCAGCCATGATTTTTCATAAATTTTGCATACTATAGATTTCAGCCATGATTTTTATTAAAATTCCCTTTCTTCAGATTTCAGCCATGATTGGTCATCAAGATTAGTCATAAAATTCCCTTATTATGGCGTTCAGACACATTTTACTTCAAATTTCCTTACAATAGCCTTCACTAATGAATTTTTGTAAAGTTCCATTACTATAGCCTTATGCCAAGATTTTTCATCAAATGAACTTACTATAGCTTCTTCCATGACTTCTCTTAAATTTCTCTTACTAAAGCCTTCAGCCATGATTTTTCTTAAAATTCCCTTACTATAGCCTTCAGTCATGATTTTTTTTTAAATATCCCTTAGAATAGCCTTCAGCCAAGATTTTTCTTAAATTTTGCTCATAACCTTCAGCCATGATATTTATTAAAATTCCCTAACTATAGTATAGCCTTCAGCCATGATTTTTCTTAAATTTTGCTCACTACTGCCTTCAGCCATGATATTTATTAAAATTCCCTAACTATAGCCTTCAGCTTTTTTTTTGTTAAAATTTCCTTACAAAACACTTCAGTCAGGAATTTTATTCAAATTCCATTACTATAGCTTTCACCTAAGATTTTTCTTGAAATTCTTTTACTATAGTCTTCAGTCATATTTTACTTCAAATTTCCTTACTATCATTCACTAATGAATTTTTTGTAAAATTCTCTGGCTTTATCCTTTAGCCATGATATTTCTAAAATTTCCCTTACAATAGCCTTCAGCAATGATTTTTCTTAAATTTTGTTTACAATATCTTTTAGAAATGATTTTTCTTAAAATTCCCTTACTTTTGCCTTTAGCCATGATTTTTCTTAAAATTCCCTTACTATTAGTCAATAATTTTCTCCAAATTTCCATACTATAGTCTTCTGTCAATAATTTTCTCCAAATTTCCATACTATAGTCTTCAGTAAATAATTTTCTCCAAATCTCCATACTAGTGTTCGGACATATATTACTTCAAATTTCATTACAATAGCCTTCACTAATACTATTGCCTTCAGCCATGATTTTTCATAAAATTTATTTACTATATGCTCCATCCATGATTTTCCTTAAATTTCTTTTACTATTGCCTACAGCCATGATTTTTATTAAAATTCCCTTACTAATGCCATCAACCATGATTTTTTTATATTGCCCTTATTACAGCCTTCAGCCAAGATTTTTCTTATATTTCACTTACTATAGCCTTTACCCATGATTTTTCTTAAAATTTCCTAAATATAGCCTTCAACTTTGATTTTTCCATACTATTACTTTCAGTCAAGAATTTTCTTAAAATTCCCTCATAATAACCTTCAGCAATGATTCTTCTTCAAATTCCATTACTATTGTCTTTAATCATATTTTTCTTCCAATTTCCTTGTTATTGCCTTCAGTAATGAATTTTTGTAAAATTCCCTTACTATAGCCTTCAGCTTTGATTTTCTTTTCTAATTCCCTTTCTTGAGCCTTCAACCGTGATTTTTCTAAAATTTCCCTTACCATTTCCTTCAACCATTAATTTTCTAAAATTTCAATTACTATAGCTTTTAGGAATGATTTTTCTTAAAACTCCTTAATATTGCTTTCAGCCATGATTTTTCTAAAAACTATTTTACTATAGGCTTCAGTCAAGGGTTTTCTTCAAATTTCTTTCCATATCCTTTAACCAAGATTCTTCATTAATTTTACTTATCATGGCCTTTAGTCATATTTTATTTCAAATTTCATTAGTATAGCTTTCACTAATGAATATTTGTAACATTCCGTTACAATAGCCTTCAACCATGACTTTTCATAAAATTCACTTAAAATAGCATCCATGATTTTTCTTAAATTTCTCTTCCAGTTGCCTTTCGAGATGATTTTTATTAAAACTCCCTTACTATAGCTTGCAGCCATAGTTTTTCTTAAATATTCCTAACTATAGCCTTTGGCCATGATTTTTCTAAAATTTTACTTAGTTTACCTTCCAGCCATGTTTTTTCCAAAAATTAAACGCTTACAATAGCTTTCAACCATGATTTTTCTTAAAATTTCAATATTATAGCCTTCAGTCAAGAATTTTCTTCTAATTACCTTACTATAGTCTTCAACCAAGATTCTTCATCAAATACCTTAACTATAGTCTTATGTCATAGTTTACTTCAAATTTCCATACTTTAGCATTCACTATTGAATTTTCGTAAAATTCCATTACTGTAGCCTTCAACAATGATTTTTCATTTATATGCCGACATTACAATAGCCTTCATACATGATTTTTTTAAATTTCTCCTTGTATAGCCTTCTGCCATGATTTTTCTTAAAATTGCCTTACTATAGCCTTCAGCTATGGTTTTTCCAAAATTTTGCTTCCTAACACTTTTAGCGATGGTTTTTCATAACCTTCGCTTACCCCAGCTTCCAGCCATCATTTATCTAAAAATTCTCTTAATATAGTCTTCAGTCAAGAATTTTATTCAATTTCCCTTACTATAGTCTTCAGTCATATTTTATTTCAAATTTCCTTACAACACCCATCACTAATGAGTTTTTATAAAGTTGCATTACTGTAGCCTGCAACCTTGACTTTTCATAAAATTCACTTACTATATCATTCATCCATCATTTTCCATAAATTTCTCCTACTATTGCCTACAACCATGATATTTTTAAATTTCCTTTAGGATACCCTTAAGCCATGATTTTTCTTTTATTTCGCTTTCTATAGCTTTCAACCATGATTTTTTTAAAAATTCCATTACTAAAGCCTTAAATCTTGATTTTTCAAAAATTTCACTTACTATAGCCTTCAACCATTATTTTTCTTATATATTGTTCTTAAAATTCCCTCAATATTGCTTTCAGCAATGATTTTTCTTAAAATTCTCTTACTATAGGATTCAATGAAGGGTTTTCTTCAAATTACCTTTCTATTGCCTTAAACCAAGATTCTTCATGGATTTTCCTTACTATAGTCTTTTGTCATATTTTACTTCAAATTTCCTTAGTATAGCTTTCACTAATGAATATTCGTAAAATTCCGTAGCTATAGCTTTAGCCATGATTTTTCATAAAATTCACTTAAAATAGCCTTCATTCTTGATTTTTCTTAAATTTCATTTACGGTTGCCTTTTGTGATGATTTTTCTTACAATTCCTTAACTATAGCTAGCGGCCAAGATTTTTCTAAAATTTCCCTTATTACAGCCGTCAGCCAATTTTTCTAAAATTTTGCATACAATAGCTTTCAGCGATTATTTTTCATAAAATTCGCTTACTACAGCTTTCAGCCATAATTTTTCTTAATATAGCCTTCAGTCAAGAATTTTCTTAAAATTCCCTTACAAAAGCCTTCAAGCAAGATTCTTCAACAAATTTCCTGACTATAGTCTTCAGTCATATTTTACTTCAAATTTCCATACTATCGCATTAACTAATGAATTTTTATAAAATTCCGTACTATAGCCTTCAACAACGATTTTTCAAAAAATTCTCGGCATTACTATAACCTTCATCCTTGTTTTTTATAAATTTGTTTTACTATAGCCTTCTTCCATGATTTTTCTTAAAATTCCCTTGCTATAGCCTTCAGCCATGATTTTCCTAAAATTTTGCTTATAATAGCTTTCAGCATGATTTTTCATAAAATTTGCTTACAACAGATTTCAGCAATGACTTTTCATAAAATTCCCATACTATAGTCTTCTGTCAAGAATTTTATCCAATTTCCCTCAACCAAGATTCTTCATCAAACTTCCTTACTATAGCATTCACTAATGAATTTTCGTAAAATTCCACTACAATAGTCTTCTTCCATAATTTTTCCTAAATTTCACTTACTATAGCTTTCATCAAGGAATTTTTATTACTATAGAATTATGCCAAGATTTTTCATCAAATTCACTTACCATAGCCTTCGTCCATTATTTTTCTTAAATTTCTCTTACTTTAGCCATCAACCATGATTTTTCTTAAAATTCCCTTTCTATTGCCTTCTGCCATGATTTTTTTAAAAATTCCCTTAGCCTTAACCTAGGATTTTTCTTAAATTTCACTCACTTTAGACTTCAGCCATGATTTTTCTTAAAATTCCTTAACTATACCCTTCAGCTTTGATTTTTGTTAAAATTTTCTTCAAATTCACTTACTATAGCCTTCACCAAAGATTCTTCCTCAAATTCCCTTACTATAGTCTTCAGTCACATTTTACTTCAAATTTCCTTTCTATTTCATTCACTAATGCATTTTCGTAAAATTCCCTTTCTATACCCTTCGGCCATGATTTTTCTAAAATTTCCCTTACAATAATAGCCTTAAGCCATGATTTTTCTATAATTTTGTTTACAATACCTTTTATCAATGATTTTTCTTAAAAATCCCTTACAATTGCTATCAGCCATAATTTTTATTAAAATTCCCCTGCTAAAGTCTTCAGCTAATAATATTCTTAAAACTCCCTTAATTTAGCCTTTAGACATATGTTACATCAAATTTCCTTACAACAGCCGTCACTAATGAATTTCATTAAAGTTGCATTACTATATCCTGCAACCATGATTTTTCATAAAAATCACTTACAATATCATTCATCCATCATTTTCCTTAAATTTCTCTTACTAAAGCCTTCTGCCATGATTTCTTTAAAATTTCCCTTAGTATAGCCTTTAGCCTTGATTTTTCTTATATTTCGCTTTCTATAGCCTTCAGGCAAGGTTTTTCTAAAATTTCCTAACTATAGCCTTCAACTTTG
Source organism: Aristolochia fimbriata (assembly GCA_019845555.1). NCBI lineage: Eukaryota > Viridiplantae > Streptophyta > Magnoliopsida > Piperales > Aristolochiaceae > Aristolochia > Aristolochia fimbriata. Next base: position 37,716,263 of record CM034080.1, read on the forward strand.
ATTTTTCTTAAATTTCCCTTACTATAGCTTTCAAACAAGAATTTTCTTCAAATTCCATTATTATAGCCTTACGCCTAGATTCTTCTTCAAATTCCTTTACTATAGTCTTCAATCATATTTTAGTACAATAATTTTCTTCAAATTCACTTACTATATCCTTCATCCATTATTTTTCTTAAATTTCTCTTAAAATTGCCTTACTATAGTCTTTAGTCAATAATTTTCTTCAAATTCCCTTACTATAGTCTTCCGACATCTGTTACTTCAAATTTCCTTACAACAGCCCTCCCTAATGAATTTTCATAAAGTTCAATTACAATAACCTTCAGCCATAATTTTTCATCAAATTCACTTATTATACCCTTCATCCATGATTTTCCTTAAATTTCTCTTACTATATCCTCCAGCCATGATTTTTCATAAAATTCCCTTACTATTGGCTTCAACCAAGATTTTTTTAAAATTTCCCTTACTATAGCCTTCAGCAAAGTTTTTTCTTATATTTCGCTTACTAAAGACCTCAGCATAGATTTTTTGTTAAAATTTCGTAACTATAGCCTTAAGCTTTGATTTTTCTTATAATTCCCTAAGTATAGGTTTTTGTTAAGATTTTTATTATAATTCCCTTATTATAACCTTCAGCCAAGATTCTTCTTTCAAATTCCATTAACATAGTCCTCAATCATATGTTGCTTCAAATTTCCTTACTATCGTCTTCACTAATGAATTTTCTCAAAATTCCTTTACTATAGCTTTCAGCCATGATTTTTTTTAAAATTCCCTTACTATAACCCTCTACCTTGAATTTTCTAAAATTTCCCTTAAAATAGCCTTCAACTTTGATTTTTCTTAAAGTTCCCTTACTATAGCTTTCAAACAAGAATTTTCTTCAAATTCCATTATTATAGCCTTCCGCCCAGATTCTTCTTCAAATTCCTTTACTATAGTCTTCAATCATATTTTTGTACAAATTCCTTACTATAGTCTTCACTAATGAATTTTCATAAAATTCCCTTACTATAGCCTTCAGCCATGATATTTTTTTAAACTCCCTTACCATAGCCCTAAAACTTGATTTTTCTAAAATTTCCCTTACAATGGCCTTCAACCATTATTTTTCTTGAATTTTGTTTACTTATGCTTTTAGCGAAGATTTTTCTAAACATTCCCTTAATATTGCTTTCTGCCATGATTTTGCATAAAATTCTCTTCCTATAGGCTTCAGGCAAGAATTTTCTTCAAATTCCCTTTGTGTTGCCTTTAACCAAGACTCTTCATGAATTTTCCCTACTATAGTCTTTAGTCATGTTTTACATCAAATTCCTTAGTATAGCATTCACTAATGAATATTTGTAAAATTCTGTTACAATAACCTTCAGCCGTGATTTTTCATAAAATTTACTTAAAAGAGCCTTCATCCTTGATTTTTCTTAAATTTCATTTATTGTAGCCATTTACGACGATTTTCCTTAAAATTCCCTTACAATTGCTTGCGGTCATGATATTTCTCAAATTTCCTTTACCATAGCCTTCAGCGATAATTTTTCTAAAATTTTGCTTACAATAGCTTTCAACGTTGATTTTTCATAAAATTCGAATACTACAGTTTTCCGCCATGATTTTCTTAATATAGCCTTCAGTCAAAAAAAAATTTCAAATTCCCCTACTATAGCCTTCAACCAAGATTCTTCATCAAATTCCCTGACTATAGTCTTCAGTCATTGTTTACTTCAAATTTCCATACTTTAGCATTTACTAATGAATTTTTATAAAATTCCTTACTATAGCTTCAGCCATGATCTTTCATTAAATTTTTGGCATTAATATAGCCCTCATCCTTGATTTTTAAACTTTTATTAATATAGCCTGCTGCCATGATTTTTCATAAAATTCCATATTTGTAGCCTTTAGCCATGATTTTTCTAAAATTTTGCTTACTAAAGCTTTCAGCGACGATTTTTCATAAAATTTGCTTACTACAGCTATCAGCAATGATTTTTCTTAAAATTCCCATAATATAGTCTTTTATCAAGAATTTTATTCTATTTCCCTAAACCAAGATTTTTCATCAAATTCCCAGACAGTAGTCTTTAGTCATATTTAACTTCAAATTTCCTTATTATAGCATTCACTGATGAATTTTCATAAAATTCCATTACGATAGCCTTTATCCACGATTTTTCCTAAATTTTGGTTACTAGAACTTTCTTCTGGGATTTTTTATTGCTATAACCTTATGGAAAGATTTTTCTTAAAATTCACTTACTGTAGCCTTCATCCATTATTTTTCTTAAATTTCTCTTACTATAGCCTTCAACCATGATTTTTCTTCTAATTTGATTACTATCGCCTTTTGCCATGATTTTTTGAAAATTTCCCTTAGAAGAGTTTTCAACCAGGTTTTTTCTTAAATTTTGCTCACTATAGCCTTCAGCCACTATTTTTCTCAAAATTCCTTAAATATTGCCATCAACTTTGATTTTTTTTAAATTTTCTTCAAATTTCCTTACTATAGCCTTCACCAATGATTCTTATTCAAATCCCTTACTATAGTCTTCAGTCACATTTTACTTCAAATTTCCTTACTATATGATTCATTGATGAATTTTCATAAAATTCCCCAACTATACCCTTCACCATGATTTTTCTAAAATTTCCCTTACAATAGCCTTCTGCCACGATTTTTCTAAAATTTTGTTTATTATATCTTTTAGCAATGATTTTTCTCAAAATTCCTTTACTATTGCTTTCAGCCATGATTTTTCTTAAAATTCCCCTACAATAGTCTTCTGTCAATAATTTTCTTAAAATTCCTTTACTTTTGTCTTCAGACATATGTTACTTTAAATTTCCTTACTATAGCCTTCACTAATGAATTTTCGTAAAGTTGCATTACTATAGCCTGCAACCATGATTTCTCATAAAATTCACTTACTATATGTTTCATCCATCATTTTCCTTAAATTTCTCTTACTATAGCCTTCAGCCATGATTTGTTTAAAATTTCCCTTAGTATAGCCTTTAGCCATGATTTTTCTTTTATTTCACTTACTATAGCCTTCAACCTTTGATTTTTCTTAAAATTCCCAAACTATACCCTTCAACTTTGATTTTTTTTAAAATTCCCTTACTTTTGCTTTTAAGTCCAGAATTTTCTTCAAATTCCTATTATAAATTTCTGCCAAGATTCTTCTTCAAATTCCATTACTATAGTCTTCAATAATCTCATTACTACAATTTTCACTAATGAATTTTCATAAAATTCCCTTACTATAGCCTTCAGCTATGATATTTTTTAAAATTCCTTTACTATAGCCTTAAACATTGATTTTTCTAAAATTTCACTTACAATAGCCTTCAACCATTATTTTTATTAATTTTAGTTTACCTTTTAACAATGATTTTTCAGAAAATTTTCTTACTTTCCGCCTTGGTTTTTCATAAAATTCTCTTACTATAGGTTTCATTCAATGGTTTTCTTCAAATTCTCTTTCTATTACCATTAACAAAGATTCTTAAGGAATTTTCCATACTATAGTATTTAGTCATATTTTATTTCAAATTTTCTTAGTATATCAGTCACTAATGAATATTCCTAAAATTCCGTTACTATAGTCTTAAGCCACGATTTTTCATAAAAATTAGTTAAAATAGCGTACATCCTAGATTTTTTTGATATTTCATTTACGATTGAGTTTTGCGATTATTTTTCTTAAAATTCTCTTTCTATAGCTTGTAGCCATGATTTTTCTAAAATTTTCCTTATAGTGGCCTTCAGCCATGATTTTTCTAAAATTTCACTTACCATTCCTTTCAGCGATGATTTTTCATAAAATTCACTTACAACAGCTTTCTGCCATAATTTTTCTAAAAATTCCCTTACTATATCCTTCTGACAAGAATTTTCTTCAAATTCCTTTCTATGGCCTTCAACAAAAATTCTTCATCAAATTCCCATACTATTGTCATTAGTCATAGTTTACATCAAATTTCCTTACTTTAGCACTCTCTATTGAATTTTTATAAAATTCTTTTACTTTAGCCTTCAGGCATAATTTTTCATTAAATTCCTGACATTACAATATCCTTCATCCATGATTTTTTTTATATTTTTATAATGATAGCCTTCAGCCATGATTTTTCCTAAAAATCCCTAACAATAGCCTTCAGCCATGATTTTTCTGAAATTTTACTTGATATAGCTTTCTACGAGGATTTTTCATAAAATACGATTACTACAGCTTTCAGCAATTATTTTTCTAAAAATTCCCTTAAAATAGTCTTCAGTGAAGAATTCTATTCAATTTCCCTTACTACAGTCTTCAACCAAGATTCTTCATCAAATACCCTAACTATATTTTTCAGTCATATTTAACTTCAAGTTATCTTACTATTGCATTCAGTAATGAATTTTTGTAAAATTCCCTTTAAATTGCCTTCATCCATGATTTTTCTTAAATTTCACTTACTATAGCTTCCATCAATTATTTTTTTTAAAATTCCCTTACTATAGTTTTTTGTCATGTGTTTTCTTAAAATTCCCTTACAATAGCCTTCAGTCAAGATTTTTTTTCATATTCCCTTATTATAGCCTTCAACCAAGATTCTTCATCAAATTCCCTTTCCATAGTCTTCAGTCATATTTTTCTTCAAATATCCTTACTTTAGCATTCACTAATAAATTTTCATAAAATTCCCTTATGATTGCCTTTGGCCATGATTTTTCATAAAATTCACTTTCAATAGCCTTCAGCCATGATTTTTCTTCAATTTCTCTTACTATAGCCTTAAGCCATGATTTTTCTTAAAATTCCCTTACTATAGCCTTTAGTTATGATTTTTCTTAAAATTCCCTTACTATAGCCTTTGCACATAAATTTTCTAAATTTTTTCTTACAGCCTTTAGCCATTACTTTTTGCAAATTTTTCTTACTACAGCTTTCATCCGTGATTTTTATTAAAATTTCCTTACTTCAACTTTAAGCCGTGATTTATCTTAAAATTCATTTTCTATAGCATTCAGTCAAGAATTTTCTTCAAATTGCCTTACTATAGCTTTCAACCGAAATTGTTCATCAAATTCCCTTACTATAGTCTTTAGACAAATTTTACTTCAAATTTCCTTACAACAACCGTCACTAATGAATTTTTGTAAAGTTCTATTACTATAGCCTTTTGACATGATTTTTCTTCAAATTCACTAACTATAGCCTTTATCCATGTCTTTTCTTAAATTTCTCATACTATAACCTTCAGATATGATTTTTATGAAAATTCCATTGCTATAGGCTTCAACCATGATTATTTTTTAACTTCACTTAGTATGGCATTCAACCATGATTTTTCTTAAATTTTGCTTACTAGAGCCTTTAGCCATGACTTTCCTTAAAATTCCCTAACTATAGCCTTCAGCTTTGATTTTTATTAAAATTCCATTACAATAGGTTTCTTTCAAGAATTTTCTTCAAATCCCCTGACTGTAACCTTCACCCAAGATTCTTCTTCAAATTTCCTTACTATAGTCTTCAGTCATATTTTACTTCAAATTTCCTTTCCATAGCCTTCAATAATGAATGAATTTTCATAAAATTCCCTTAATATAGTATTCAGCCCTATTTTTTATAATATTTCCCTTACAATAGCCTTCAGCCATGATTTTTCTTAAATATCATTTACTGTAGATTTTAACAAAGATTTTTCTTAAAATTCCCTTACTATTGGTTTCTGTCATGATTTTTTCTTAAAATTTTGCCTTTTGTCTATAATTTTTTTCAAATTTCCTTGCAACAGCCTTCTCTAATTTATTTTTGTTAAGTTCCATTACTATAGCCTTCAGCCATGAATTTTCATAAAATTCACTTTCTATATCCCTCATCCATAATTTTTCTTAAATTTTTCTTACATACCCTTCAGCCGAGATTTTTCTTAAAATTCCCATACTATTTCCATCAGCCATTATTTTTTATCTATTTTCCTTACTATAGCCTTTTGCCAAGATTTTTCAAATATTTCGCTTACAATAGCCTTCAACCATGATTTCTCATAAAACTCCTTATCTGTAGCCTTCTGCTATGATTTATCTTAAAATTCCTTTACTATAGCTTTCTGTCAAGAATTTTCTTCAAATTCCCTTATTATTGTCTTCAACAATGATTCTTCATCAAATTCCATTACAGTAGTTTTCAATAATATTTTACTTCAAACGTCCACAGTATAGCCTCCACTAATGAATTTTCATAAAATTCCCTTACTATTGCCTTTGACTATGATTTTTTCTAAAATTTCCTTACTAAATAGCCTTCAGCCATGAATTTTCTAAAATTTTCATTACAATAGCCTTCAGCCATTATTTTTCTTAAATTTTGTTTATAATTGCTTTTAGAAATGATTTTTCTTAAAATTCACTTAATATTACTTTCAGCCATGATTTTTCTTAAAATTCTCTTACTAAGGCCTTTAGTCAAGTGTTTTCTTCAAATTCCCTTATTATTACCTTAAACCAAGATTCTTCATTAGATTTCCATACTATAGTCTTTTGTCATATTTTTCTTCAAATTTCCATAGTGTAGCTTTCACTAATTAATTTTGGTAAAATTCCCTTACTATAGCCTTCTGCCTTGATTTTTCATAAAATTCACATAAAATAGCCTTCATCCATGTTTTTTCTTAAATTATAATATTTTAGCCTTCAACCATGTTTTTTCTAAAAATTTCCTTACTACAGCCTGCAGCCATGATTTTTCTTAAATTTAACTTAGAATAACCTTCATCTTTCATTTTTCTAAAACTTCACGTAGTAGAGCTTTCAGCGATGATTTTTCATTAAAATTGCTTACTACAACTTTGAGTCGTGATTTTTCCTAAAATTCCCTTACTATTGCCTTAAGTAAAAAATTTTCATCAAATTCCCTTACTATAGCCTTCTACCAAGAGTCTTCATCAAATTCCCTAACTACAGTCTTCTGTCATAGTTTACTTCAAATTTTCTTAGTTTAGCATTCACTAATGAATGTTATTTAAATTCCATTTTTATAGCCTTTTGCCAAGAATTTTTATGAAATGCACATATTATAGGCTTCAGCCATAATTTTTCTTAAAATTTCCTTATTATTGCCTTACGCCTTGATTTTTTTAAAATTTCCGTTAGAATAGCCTTAAGCCAAGATTTTCTTAAATTTCGCTCACAATAGCCTTTTGCCACGATTTTTTAAAAAATCCCTAACTATAGACTTCAACTTTGATTTTTGTAAAATTCCCTTGCAATTGGCTTGAGTCAAGAATTTTCTGCAAATTCCCTTACTATATGCTAAAGACATATGTTACTTCAAAATTCTTTACAATAGTCCTCCCGAATGAATTTTTGTAAAGTTTCATGATAATAGCCTTCAGCCATGATTTTTCATCAAATTCACTTACTATATCCTTCATCTATTATTTTTCTTAAATTTCTCTTAAAATTGCCTTACTATAGTCTTTAGTCAATAATTTTCTTCAAATTCCCTTACTATAGTCTTCCGACATCTGTTACTTCAAATTTCCTTACAACAGCCCTCCCTAATGAATTTTCATAAAGTTCAATTACAATAACCTTCAGCCATAATTTTTCATCAAATTCACTTATTATACCCTTCATCCATGATTTTCCTTAAATTTCTCTTACTATATCCTCCAGCCATGATTTTTCATAAAATTCCCTTACTATTGGCTTCAGCCAAGATTTTTTTAAAATTTCCCTTACTATAGCCTTCAGCAAAGTTTTTTCTTATATTTCGCTTACTAAAGACCTCAGCATAGATTTTTTGTTAAAATTTCGTAACTATAGCCTTAAGCTTTGATTTTTCTTATAATTCCCTAAGTATAGGTTTTTGTTAAGATTTTTATTATAATTCCCTTATTATAACCTTCAGCCAAGATTCTTCTTTCAAATTCCATTAACATAGTCCTCAATCATATGTTGCTTCAAATTTCCTTACTATCGTCTTCACTAATGAATTTTCTCAAAATTCCTTTACTATAGCTTTCAGCCATGATTTTTTTTAAAATTCCCTTACTATAACCCTCTACCTTGAATTTTCTAAAATTTCCCTTAAAATAGCCTTCAACTTTGATTTTTCTTAAAGTTCCCTTACTTATTGCCTTTACCTATGATTTTTCATAAAATTCCCTAAATATTGCTTTCTGCCATGATTTTTCTTTAAATTCTCTTACTATGGTCTTCAATCAATGGTTTTCTTCAAATTCCCTTACTATTGCCTTTAACCAAGATTCTCCGTGAATTTTCCTTTCTATTGTTTTTAGTCATATTTTACTAAAAATTTCATAGTATAGCTTTCACTAACGAATATTCGTAAAATTCTGTTACTATAGCCATAAGCCATGATTTTTCATAAAATTCACTTAAAATGGCCTTCATCCAGGATTTTTCTTAAATTTCTCTTACTATAGCCTTCATTGATGATTTTTATTAAAACTCTCCTACTATAGCTTGCAGCCATGAGTTTTCTTAAATTTCCAGTATTATAGCCTTCAACCAAGATTCTTCATCAAATTCCTTGACTATAGTCTTCAGTCATAGTTTACTTCAATTTCCTTACTTTAGTATTCATTAATAAATTTTCTTAAAACTCCCTAACTAAAGCCTTCAGCCATGATTTTTCATTAAATTTCCAACATTACTATAGCCTCCTTTCAAATTTTTCTTAAATTTCTATTACTATGGCCTTCTGCAAGGATTTTCCTTAAAATTCCCTTACTATAGCCTTCAACCATGATTTTTTAAAACTTTTGCTTACAATAGAATTCAGCGAGGATTTTTCATAGTATTCGCTTACTACCGCTTTTAGCGAGAATTTTTCATAGTATTCGCTTACTACTGCTTTCAGCAATGATTTTTCTTAAAATTCCTATATTATAGTCTTCAGTCAAGAATTTTATTGATTTTCCCTTACTATAGCCTTCAACCAAGATTCTTCAATAAATTCCCTGACAGTAGGCTTCAGTCATATTTAACTTTTTCCTTACCACAACATTCACAAATGAATTTTTGTAAAATTCAATTACTATAGCTTTCATCCATGATTTTTCCAAAATTTTGCTTACTATAGGTTTCATCAATGATTTTTCTTAAAATTCCCTAACGATAGTTTCTAGCCATGAGTTTTCTTAAAATTCCCTTACGATAGCCTTTAGTCAAGAATTTTTTTCAAATTTCCTTACTATAGCCTTCAACCAAGATTCTTCATCAAATTCCCGTCAATAGTGTTCAGTCATATTTTCCTTCAAATTTCCATACTATAGCATTCCCTAAAAATTTTCTAAAAATTCCATTACGAAAGCCTTCTGCCATGATTTTTCATAAAATTTACTTACAATAGCCATCATCCAAGATTTTCTTAAATTTCTCTTACTAAATCCTTAAGCCATTATGTTTCTTAAAATTCCCTTACTATAGCCTTCAGCTTAATTTTTCATAAATTTCCCTCACTATAGCCTCCACCCATAATTTTTATTAAATTTCTTTTACTAAATCCTTCAGCTAAGATTTTTCATAAATATTGCTACTATAGTTTTCAACCATGATTTTGTTTAAAATTATCTTACTTCAGCTTTTAGACATGATTTATCATAATATTCATTTACTACAGCTATCAGTCAAAAAATTTCTTCAAATTCCTTCATAATAGATTTCAACCAAGATTGTTCATCAAATTTCCTTACAACAGCTTTCACTAGTAAATTTTTGTAAAGTTCCATTACTAAAGCCTTATGCCAATATTTTTCATCAACTTCACTTTCAATAACCTACATCCATTATTTTTTAAAAATTTCTCTTACTATAGGCTTCAGCCATGATTTTTCACAAAATTCTCTTACGATTGCCTTCTATCATGATTTTTTTAAGGTTTCCCATACTATAGCCTTCTGCCTTGATTTTTCTTAAATTTTGCTCACTATAGCCTTTAGCAGTTTTTCTTAAAATTCCCGCACTATGGACTTTACTTTATTTTTTTCTTAAAATTCCCTTACTATAGGCTTCACTCAAGAATTTTCTTCAAATTCCCTTACTATAGCTTTCACCCAAGATTCTTCTTCCCATTCCCTTACTATAGTCTTCAGTCATATTTTACTCTAAACTTTCTTACTATAGCATTCCCTAATGAATTTTTGTAAAATTCCCTTACTATAGCCTTTTGCCATGATTTTGAAAAAATTTCCCCAACACTAGCCTTCTGCCATGATTTATCTAAAATTTTATTTACAATCACTTTTTGCTATGATTTTTCTTAAAATTCCCTTACTATTGTTTTCAGCCACATTTTTTCTTGAAATTCCCTTATTATGATCTTCAGTCAATAATCTTCTTCAAATTCCCTTACTCTAGTCTTCAGACATATTTTACTTCTAATTTCCTTATAGAATTCTACCCTAATCAATTTTTATAAAGTTTCATTACTATAGCCTTCAGCCATGATTTTTAATAAAATTCACTTACTATATCCTTCATCCATGATTTTTCTTAAATTTCTCTCACAATAGCCCTCAGCTATAATTTTTCTTAAAATTCCCTTACAATTCCTACAGCCACAATTTTTTTAAAATTTCCCTAACTATAGCCTTCAACATAAAATTTTCTCATATTTCTCACATTTTACTTCAATTTTCTTTACAACAGCCTTCTCTAATGAATTTTTGTAATATTCCCTTACTATAGCCTTCAGCCATGACTTTTCTACAAAGATTTTTCATCAAATACACTTACAATAGCCTTTATCAATGATTTTTCTTAAATTTCTCTTACTATAGCCTTCGACTATGATTTTTCTTAAAACTTCCTTGCTTCAGGAACAAATTTTTCTAAATGTCCCTTAGTATAGCCTTCAGCCAGGATTTTTCTTATATTTCGCTCACAATAGCCTTCTGCCACGATTTTTCTTAAAATTCCTTAACTACAACCTTCAACTTTCATTTTTGTTAAAATTCCTTTAATATTGGCTTCAGTCAAGAATTTTCTTCAAATTTCTTTACTCTAGCCTTCACCCGAGATTCTTCTTCAAATTCCCATACTATAGTCTTTAGTCATATTTTACTTCAAATTTCCTTACTATAGCATTCACTAATGAATTTTCATAAAATTGCCTTACTATAGCCTTCAGTCATGATTTTTCTTAAATTTCCAAAATATTAGCCTTCACCCATGATTTTTCTTAAATTTTATTTACAATAGCTTTCTGCAATTATTTTTCTTAAAATTCCTTTACAATTTCTTTCAGCCATGATTTTTCTAAAAAGTCCCTTACTACAGTCTTTAGTCAATAATTTTCTTCAAATTCACTTACTATAGTCTAAAGATATAAGTTACTTCAAAATTCTAGCCCTCCCTCATGAATTTTCGAAAAGTTCCACTACAATAGTCTTCAACCATGATTTTTTCATCAAATTCACTTACTATATCCTTCATCCATGATTTTCCTTAAATTTCTCTTACTAAAGCTTTCTGCCATGATTTTTCTTAAAATTCCCTTACTATGGCCTTCAACCAAGAATTTTTTAAATTTCCTTTACTATAGCCTTCAGCCAAGATTTTTATTATATTTCGCTTGCAATAGACTTCAGCCTTGATTTTTCTTTAAATTCTGTAATTATAGCCTTCAGCTTTGATTTTTCTTAAAATTCCCTAACCATAGGTTTTTGACAAGAATTTTTTTATAATTCTCTTATTATAGCCTTCAGCCAAGATTCTTCTTCAAATTCCATTAATATAGTACTCAATTATATTATGCTTCAAATTTCCTTACTATAGCCTTCACTAATGAATTTTCTCAAAATTCCTTTCTATAGCCTTCACCCATGATTTTTTTTTAAACTCCCTTACTATAGTCTTCTGCCGTGATTTATTTTTAGATTCCCTTACTTTAGCCTTCTACCATGAATTTTATAAAATTTCCCATACAATAGCCTTCAACCATTATTTTTCTTAAATTTCATTTCCAATAGCTTTTACCAATGGTTTTTCTTAAAACTCCCTTAATATTGCTTTCAGACGTGATTTTTATTTAAATTCTCTTACTATAGGCTTCAATCAATGGTTTGCTTCAAATTCCCTTACTGTTGCCTTCAACCAAGATTCTCCATGAATTTTCCTTTCTATTGTATTTAGTCATATTTAATAAAAATTTCCATAGTATAGCTTTCACTCATGAATATTCGTAAACTTCTGTTATTATAGCCTTAAGCCATGATTTTTCATAAAATTCACTTAAAACAGCCTTCATCCAGAATTTTTCTTAAATTTCCCTTACTATTGCCTTCATTGATGATATTTATTAAAATTCCCTTACTATAGCTTGCAGCCATGAGTTTTCTTAAATTTCCATTATTATAGCCTTCAACCAAGATCCTTCATCAAATTCCCTGACTATAGCCTTTAGCCATGATTTTTCATTAAATTCCCGCCATTACTATAGCCTTCATTAAGATTTTTCTTAAATTTTTTTTACTATGGCCTTCAGCTGCGATTTTCCTTAAAGTTCCCTTACTATAGCCTTCAGCCATGATTTTTTATAAGTGTCTAAAAGACACTATCTTTGGGCATAGAAATAGATTGAAAAACTTAATCCTGAGTTAATTTCAAGCATAAAATCAACAAATATGACTCAGTTTTATGTTTGATGCCTCAGGTACCCAGTGGAAGAAGAAAAATGGGATTTGGAGCAAAAATAGAAGAAAAATGAGCAAATGAGACCAAAAAGGAGAACGGCACGACCGCGCCAGAATCGGCGCCACCGTGCTAGTTAAATGCGTGAGAATTCAAATTAATGAGAAAAATTATCCAACGACCTAATGGTCATGAAAGCCAACGATTGGGGAATGTGAAATGGCGCGACCGGGCCATCAGAGGGCGCTACGGCGCCAAAGAACCGGCGCGACCTCAAGCAGAGCCAGAATGGACGCGCCAAAGTGCTGCTGAAGAAGGAAAGAAAAGTTGTCGTTTGGGGAGCAGAGAAAAGCCTAAGTAGTGGCGCGGCCGCGCCACTCTTATAGCAAATTTGGCGCGACCGCACCGATGACTCAGCAACTCAAAATCGTGAAAATCTTGGGAACCTGACATCAAATTGAGTCCAAGCTTGGGGGAAGAAGTCACAAGCGTCTAAGAAAGGTATCCATGAAGATTTTAAGGTAATGTGCTCGAGTCTAGGTGCATTGAATGATCAAAGAGAAGAAGTTCAGTTCAAAATAGGAAACTGCTACCAAAAGAAGAAGATAAATCCGGAATTTATGGAGAGCATACATTGAGTTCCCGAATTCCAATTAAAGCCAAACTTGGAACAAAGATTCCTGGTGCTACAAAGGATCATGTCACAAAAATTCAGGCAAATCCAAGCCAGGCTTCTCGAGTTTCACATCTCCAAAGTGGTGGACCCTGTGCAAAAATTGGCAGCAGAAACCATGCAACTTCTTCTCATCATATCTCGAGTATCCCAACTTAGAATGGATTCAAATTTCGTGATCAAGGAAAGGACTACAGAAGGAATGTTCGGATGTAATTTCATCCAATTCTGAGGCCAGGAAGTCACAATTCACACCCCTGGACAAAGGCTAAAATTACAAGTTCTGGACAGAACTTCAAGTATAAATAGGGATCCGAGGCAGAGCATAAGGCATCCAGTTTGGTATTCAACATTCAGTTTTTAAGTTTAGTTTCAAGCTTTGTATTCAGTTTTGCTTTCTGTTTAGATTAGAGAGAGAGGAAAAGGTCCAGAGGGAGTTTCACATGAACTCTGGTCACCTTGAGGAAGAAAGGTGAAGCAATAAGCTAAGGAGCAAGAGTGATTAAGGGAGTTTTCTTTACTTAGTCTTTCTTTATTCATGGCTGTTGTAAAAACCTTGTTGTGTGTTTTTAATTCTAGCATGGAGTAGTCATTTTCAGTTGGGAGTCCCTGACTCCCTAGGCATGTAATGAGATTGATACTTATAATATATTTGGTTTTCAGTTTGGTGCATGAATGAATTTTTCCATGTTGTAAATTCTTGATTCATACTTGTTGTCTGGCTATGTACTGGTTATAAGGTGACACTGGGCTTAAGGTAAGACATGGTGTTAGGATTTTACAATCTTTATGAGTTTATGCACTAGGTAGATCACTAATCCTTGGGTTAATCCTCGACCTTAAAGTAATACCCTGTTGGATTAATTGATCTGCCTATGACATAAGGGCTTCGTGTTTATGCTATCAAATAGAGTAGATTATGACTGGCTAGTTTGCTCTAGGAGAAAGAAAAAGGTGATGTCGATGCGGATGGTAGCCATGATTTTATAAGCTCATCAGGAACTGATTTCCAAAACATTGTTTCTATTCAATCTCAGAAGTGTCTAGGGAGGGAAGTGGATTCCCAATGCCTTTTCCCCTCATTGAATTTCCTCAAAAGCTTTTCTCAACAGTTTTCAATTACTGATTTAGTTTAATCCTCTGTTTCTCAAATCAGGATTTTCAAACTTTAGATTTTTATCCATAAAGCAATTAACTGCTGGCTTGGTCCTTGTGGGACGATATTCGGACTTGCAAAAAGTCTATATTACATTGATTAGTCCTCTTGCTAGAGATTAGCTAGGATCGCATCAAGTTTTTCTAAACTTTCGCTTACAATAGCTTTCACTCTTACTACAACTTTCAGCGAGGATTTTTCATAGTATTCTCTTACTACAACTTTCAGCTAGGATTTTTCATAGTATTCGCTTACTACTGCTTTCAGCAATGATTTTTCTTAAAATTCCCATACTATAGTCTTCAGTCAAGAATTTAATTGAATTTCCCTTACTATAGCCTTCAACCAAGATTCTTCATCAAATTCCATGATAGTAATCTTCAGTCATATTTAACGTTTTCCTTATTACAGCATTCACAAATGAATTTTTGTAAAATTCCATTACTATAATCTTCATCCACGATTTTTCTTAAATTTTGCTTACTACAGCTTTCATCAATGATTTTTGTTAAAATTCCCTTACTATAAATTTTAGCCATGAGTTTTCTTTAAATTCCCTTACTACAACCTTCAGTCAAGAATTTTTTTCAAATTCCCATACTATTGCCTTCAACCAATATTCTTCTTCAAATTCCCTTCTATAGTCTTCAGTCATGTTTTACTTCAAATTCCCATACTATAGCAATCCCTAATATTTTCTAAATATTCCATTACGAAAGCCTTTAGCCATGATTTTTCATAAAATTTACTTACAATAGCCATCATCCAAGATTTTCTTTAATTTCTCTAACTAAATCCTTATGCCATAATTTTTCTTAAAATTTCTTATCTATATCCTTCAGCTATGATTTTTCTTAAATTTCCCTCACTATAGCCTTCACCCATAATTTTTATTAAATTTCTCTTACTAAAGCCTTCAGCGATGATTTTTCATTAATTTTGCTACTACAACTTTCAACCATGTTTTTTATTAAAATTCCCTTACTTTCAACCAAGATTTTTCTTATATTTTTCTTACAATAGACTTCAGCCTTTATTTTTCTTAAAATATCGTAACTATAACCTTCAGCTTTGATTTTTCTTAAAATTCCCTAACAATAGGTTTTTGACAAGAATTTTTTTATAATTCAATTATTATAGCCTTCAGCCATGATTCTTCTTCAAATTCCTTTAATATAGTCTTCAATCATATTTTGCTTCAAATTTACATACTATAACCTTCAGTAATGAATTTTTGCTAAATTCCTTTACTATAGCCTTCAACCATGATTGTTTCTAAAATTCCTTTACTATAGCCTTCAACCATGATTTTTTCTAAAATTCCCTTACTATATCCTTCTATCGTGATTTTTCTAAAATTTCCCTTAGAATAACCTTCAACCATTACTTTTCTTAAATTTTGATTACTATAGCTTTTAGCAACGATTTTTCTTAAAATTGTTGTCAGCCATGATTTTTCTTTAAATTATCTTACTATAGGCTTCAGACAAGGGTTTTCTTAAAAATTCCCTTACGCCTTCAACCAAGATTCTCCATGAATTTTCCTTACTATAGTCTTTAGTCATATTTTACTTCAAATTTCCATAGTATAGCTTTCACTAACGAATATACGTAAAATTCCAATCTTGTAGGCTTCAACCATGGTTTTTCATAAAATTCACTTAAAATAGCCTTCCTCCATGATTTTTCTTAAATTTCTCTACTATAGCCTTCACCAATAATTTTTCTTAAAATTCCCTTACTATAGCTTGCAGCCATGAATTTTCTTTAATTTCCCTTACTATAGCCTTCAACCATGATTTTTATTAAATTTCGCTTACTATAGCTTTCAGCGATGATTTTTCTCCAAATTCGTTTACAATAGCTTTCTGCCATAATTTTTTAAAAAATTCCCTTACTATTGCCTTCAGTAAAGAATTTTCTTCAAATTCCTTTACTATAGCCTTCAACCAAGATTCTTCATCAAATACCAATACTATATCCTTCAGCTATGATTTTTCATTAAGTTCCCGACATTAATATAGTCTTCATCCATAATTTTTCTTAAATTTCTATTATTATAGCCTTCAGCCATGATTTTTCTTAAAATTGTCTTACTATTTTATCCTTCATATATGATTTTTCTAAAATTTCACTTACAATAGCTTTTAGTGAGGATTTTTCATAAATTTTCTTACAATAGCTTTCACCAATCATTTTTCTTAAAATTCCCATACTATAGTCTTCAGTCAAGAATTTTATTCAAGTTCCCTCACTATAGCCTTCTACCAAGATTCTTCATCAAATTCCCTGATAGTAGTTTTCAATCAAATTTAACTTCAAATTTCCTTACCATAGCATTCAAAAATGAATTTTCCTAAAATTCCATTATGGTAGCCTTCATCAATGATTTTTCCACAATTTCGTTTACTAGAGCTTTCATCATATCAATGATTTTTATTAAAATTCCCTTAGGGATCAGTTTTCTCAAAATTCCCTTACTATAGCCTTTAGTCAAGAATTTTTTTCATATTCCCTTACTATACCCTTCAACCAAGATTCTTCATCAAATACCCTTTCTGTATTGTTCAGTCATATTTTAATTCAAATTTTCTTACTATAGCATTCACTATAAATTTTCATAAAATTCCCTTACAATAACCTTCTGCTATGATTTTTCATAAAATTTACTTACAATAGCCTTCATCTAAGATTTTCTTAAATTTCACTTACGAAAGCGTTAACCATGATTTTTATTAAAATTCCCAGCCTATAGCCTTCAGCTATGATTTTTCTTAAATTTCCCTTGCTATAGCATTCACCCATAATTTTTCTTAAATTTCTCTTACTATAGCCTTCAGCCATGATTTTTCGTAAATTTTGCATACTACAGCTTTCAGCCATGATTTTTAATAAAATTCCCTTACTTCAGCTTTCGGCCATGATTTATCTTAATATTCATTTGCTATAGCTTTCAGTCAAAAAATTTCATCAAATTCCCTCATTATAACTTTCAACAAAGATTGATCACCAAATTCCCTTAGTATAGTCTTCATACACATTTTGCTTCAAATTTCCTTACAACAGTCTTACTATTGAATTATTGGAAATTTCCATTACTATAGACTAATGCTAAGATTTTTCATCAAATTCACTTCCTATAGCCTTGATCCATGATTTTTCTTAAATTTCTCTTACTATAGGCTTCTGCCATGATATTTGTTGAAATTCTCTTACGATTGCCTACAACCATGATTTCTTTTAAATTTCCCTTAGTATAGCCTTCAGCCATTATTTTTCTTAAACTTTACTCATTATGGTCTTTAGCCATGATTTTTCTTAAAATTCCTTCACTATAGCCTTCATCTTTGTATTTTTGTTCAAATTCCCATACTATAGGCTTCACTCAAGATTTTTCTTCAAATTCCCTTATTATAGCCTTCACCCAAGATTCTTCATGAAATTCCCTTACTTTAGTCTTCAGTCTAATTTTACTTCAAATTTCCTTACTATAGCCTTCACTAATGAATTTTCGTAAAATTCCCTAACTATAGCCTTCTGCCGTAATTTTGCAAAAATTTCCCTTACAATAGCCTTCAGCCATGATTTTTTTAAAAATTTGATTTACTATAGCATTTAGCTAAGATTTTTCTTAAAATTCCCTTACTATTGATTTCAGCCATGATTTTTCTTATAATTCCCTTAAAATAGCCTCAAGCCATGATTTTTCATAAAATTCACCTACTATATTACTCATCCAGGATTTTTCTTAAATTTCTCTTATAATACCCTTCAGCCATGATTTTTCTCAAAATTTCCTTACTTTTGCCATCTGCCATAATTTTTTTTTTAATTTCCATTACTATAGCCTTTAGCCAATATTTTTCTTATATTTCCCTTACTGTAGCCTTCAACCATGATTTTTTTTAAAATTCCTTATCTATCGCCTTCTGCTTTGATATTCTTAAAATTCCCTTTTTGTTAAGAATTTTCATCAAATTCCCTCATTATAGTCTTTAGCATAGATTCTTCTTCAAATTCCATTACAATTGTCTTCAATAATATTTTCCTTCAAACTATCATACTGTAGCCTTCACTAATGAATTTTTGTAAAATTCGCTTACTAATAGCCTTTAGCCATGACTTTTTCTAAAATTCGCTTACGATAGCCTTCAGCCATGATTTTTCTAAAATTTCCCTTACAATATCCTTCAGCCATTATTTTTCTAAAATTTTGTTTCCTAAAGTTTTAGAAATAATTTTTGTTAAAATTCCCTTAATATTGCTTTCAGCCATGATTTTTCTTAAAATTCTCTAACTCTAGCATTTAGTCAAGGGTTTTCTTCCAATTCCCTTACTATTGCCTTCAACCAAGATTCATCATTAAATTTCCTTACTATAGTCTTTAGGCATATTTTACTTCAAATTTCTATAGTATAGCTTTCACTAATGAATTTTCATAAAATTCCCTTACTATAGCCTTTCGTCTTGATTTTTCATAAAATTCATATAAAATAGCCTTCATCCATTATTTTTCTTAAATTTCCCTTATTGTAGCCTTCAGCCTAGGTTTTTCTTAAAATTCCCTTATTATAGCCTGCTGCCATGATTTTTCTTAAATTTCACTTACTATAACCTTCTATCATGATTTTTCTAAAACTCCTCTTACTATAGCTTTCAGCGATGATTTTTCATAAAAATGGTTACTACAGCTTTCAGCCATGATTTTTCTTAAAATTGCCTTACAATAGCCTTAAGTCAAGAATTTTCATCAAATTCCCTACTATGGCCTTCAACCAAGATTCTTCATCAAATTCCCTGACTATAGTTAACTTCAAATTTCCTTACTTTAGAATTCTCTAATTAATTTTACTTAAAATTCCCTTACTATTTCCTTCAACAATGGTTGTTTTTAAATTTCCCTGAGTATAGCCTTTCGCCAGGATTTTTCTTAAATTTTGGTCACAATATCCTTCAACCTCAATTTTTCTTAAAATTCCATAAGCCTTCACTTTGATTTTAATTAAAATTCCCATAGAATAGGCTTCAGTCAAGAATTTTCTTCAAATTCCCTTACTATAGCCTGCACCAAAGATTCTTCTTCAAATTCCCTTACTATTGTCTTCAGTCATATTTCACTTCAAATTTCCTTACTATATCATTCACTAATGAATTTTAATAAAATTCCCTTACTAAAAGCCATCAGCCATTATTTTTCTAAAATTTCCCTGATAATAGGCTTGAGCCACGATTTTTATTTAATTTCATTTATAATAGCTTTTAGCAATTCTTAAAATTCCCTTTCTATTGCTTTCAGCCATGATATTTCTTTACATTCCGTTACTATAGTCTTCAGACATATGTTACTTCAAATTTCCTTACAACAGCCTTCACTAACGAATTTTTGTAAAGTTGCATTACTATAGCCTTCAGCATTGATTTTTCAAAAAATTCAATTACTATATCCTTCATCCATAATTTTCCTTAAATTTCTCTTACTATAGCATTTAGTAAAGAATTTAGTAAAGAATTTTCTTCAAATTCCCTTACTATAGCATTTAGTAAAGAATTTTAAGATAGCTAAGATTTTTCTAACATTTCGCTTACTATAGCCTTCAGCCTTGATTTTTAATAAAATTCCCTAACTAAAGCCTTCTGCATTGATTTTTCTTAAAATTCTCGTACTATAGTTTTCGGTCAAGAATTTTCTTCAAATCCATTATTATAGCCTACAGCCAAGATTCTTCTTCAAATTCCAATACTATAGTTTTCAATCTTATTTTTCTATAAATTTCCTTATGTCTTCTCTAATGAATTTTTTTAAAAATTTCTTTCTATTACCTTCTGCCACGATTTTTTTAAAATTCCCCTATTATAGACTTCAACCTTGGTTTTTGTAAAATTTCCCTTTCAATAGCCTTCAACCATTATTTTTCATAAATTTTGTTTACTAAAGCTTTTAGCAATAATTTTTCTTAAAATTCCCTTAATATTGTTTTCAGCTGATTTCTTTTAAAATTCTCTTACTATAGGCTTCAATCAAGCATTTTACCCAAATTTCCCTTACTATAGCCTATGGCCATGATTTTCCTTAAATCTCCCATACTAGCGCCTTCTGCCCTGATTTTTCTAAAATTTTGCTTATAATTGCTTTCAGCCATGATTTATCTTAAAATTCCCTTACTATAGCATTTAGTAAAGAATTTTCTTCAAATTCCCTTACTAGCCTTCAACCAAGATTCTTCATCAAATTCCCTGACTATTGTTTCACTCATTATTTACCTAAAATTTCCTTACTTTTGCATTCACTAATGAATTTTTGTAAAATTCCCTTATTGTTGGCTTAAGCCCAATTATTCTTTAAATTCCCTTACTGTAACTTTCATCCATGATGTTTCTTAAATTTCTCTAACTATAGCCTTCAGCCATGATTTTTCGTAAAATTCCCTTACTATAGCCTTCAACCATGATTTTTTTATATTTCGCATCTTTTAGCTCTCTACGATGATTTTTCATAAAATTCGCTTACTATGGCATTCAACCATGATTTTTATTAAAATTCCTTCAACTTTCAGCCATGATTTTTATAAAAAATCTCTTACTTCAGCTTTCAGCCTTGATTCATCTTAAAATTCCTCTACAATAGCTTCCAGTCAAGAATTTTCTTCAAATTCCTTTACTATTGCTTTCAACTAAGATTGTTCATCAAATTCCCATACTATATTCTTCATACACATTTTACTTCAAATTTCCTTACAAAAGCCTTCACTAATGAATTTTTGTAAAATTCCCTTATGATAACCTTCAGCAATGATTTTTTTAAAATTTCTCTTAAAATAGCCTTCAACCATGATTTTTTTTATATTTCGTTTACTAAAGCTTTTAGCAAAGACTTTTCTTAAAATTCCCTTACTATTGCTTTCAGCCATGATTTCTCTTGAAATTCCCTTACAATAGCCTTCAACCAAAATTTTCTTCAAATTCTCTTACTATAGTCTTCAGACATATTTTACATCAAATTTCATTACAACGGCCTTCACTAATGAATTTTAGTAAAATTCCATTACAATAGCCTTCAGCCATAATTTTTCATAAAATTTACTTAATATATCCTCCATCCATCATTTTTCTTATACTTCTCTTACTATAGCCTTCAGCCATGATTTTAATTAAAATTCCCTTACTATTGCCTACAGCCATGATTTTTTTAAATTTTCCCTTTAAATAGCATTCAGCCATGATTTTTCTTAAATTTCCCTTACAATAGCCTTCAACCATGTTTTTTTATAAAATTCCCTAACTTTGACCTTCAGCTTTGATTTTTGTTAAAATTCCCTTACTATAGGCTTCAGTCAAGAATTTTCTTCAAATACCCTTACTATAATCTTCTCCCAAGATTCTTCTACAAATTCCCTTACTATAGTCATCAGTTACATTTTACTCCAAATTTCCTTACTATAGCTTTCACTAATGAATTTTCGTAAAATTCACTTACCATAGCCTTCAGCAAAGACTTTTCAAAAATTTCCCTTACAATAGCCTTCAACAATGATTTTTCTTATATTTCGTTTACTATAGCTTTTAGCAAAGATTTTTCTTAAAATTCCCTTACTATCCTTCAATCAATAACTTTCTTCAAATTTCCTTACGATAGTCTTCAGACATATTTTACTTCAAATTTACTTACTACGGCCTTCACAAATGAATTTAGTCAAGTTCCACAACTATGGCCTTCAGCTAGGATTTTTCATAAAATTTACTTACTATATTCTTCATCCATGTTTTTTCTTATATTTCTCTTTCTATAGACTTCAACCCTAATTTTTTTTAAAATTCCCTTACTATTGCCTTCAGCCATAATTTTTTTAAAATTTCTCTTACTATTGCCTTCTGCAAAGATTTTTCTTATATTTTGCTTACTATAGCCTTCAGCCATAATTTTTCTTAAAATTCCGTAACTATTGCCTTCAGCTTTGATGTTTCTAAAAATTCCCTTTCAATAACTTTCAGTCAAGAATTTTCCTCAAAATTCCTTATTATAGCCTTCAACCAAGATTCTTCTTCAAATTCCATTACTACATATTTCAAACATGTTTTACTTCAAATTTCCTTACAACAACTTTCACTAATGACTTTTTGTAAAGTTCCAATACAATAGCGTTATGCCATAATTTTTCATCAAATTTACTTACTATAGCTTTCAACCATGTTTTGGTTTAAAATTCCCTTCCTATTGCCTCCTGCCATGATTTTTTTTAAATTACCCTTAGAATATCCTTCTGCCTTGATTTTTTAAAATTTCTCTCATTGAAGCCTTCAGCCACGATTTTTCTTAAAATTCCTTAACAATAGCCTTAATATTAAAAAATTTTTAAAATTTCTTTACTATAGACTTCAGTCAAGAATTTTCTTCAAATTCCCTAACTATAGCCTTCACACAAGATTCTTCTTCAAATTCCTTTACTATAGTCTTAGGTCATATTTTACTTCAAATTTCCTCACTATAGCAATCACTAATGAATTTTCATAAAATTCCTTAACAATAGCCTCCAAACATGATTTTTCTTAAATTTCGCTTACAATAGCTTTCATCAATGATTTTGCTAAATATTTCCTTACTATAGTTACTAGCCTTAAGATTTCTTAAAATTCTCTTTCAATAGCCTTCAGTCAAGAAGTTATTTTAAATTCCCTTACTAAATCTTTCAACCAAGATTATTCATCAAATTCCCTTTATATAGTCTTTTGTCATATTTTACTTCAAATTTCCATACTATAGCATTCACTAATAAATTTTCATTAAATTCCCTTAATATAGCCTTCAGCCATGACTTTTCATAAAGTTCACTTACAGTAGCCTTCATCCAAAAATTTTCTTAAATTTTACTAACTAAAGCCTTAAGCCATGATTTTCGTAAAATTCCCTTACAATTGCCTTCAAACATGCTTTTTCTTAAATTTCCCATACTAGAGGCTTCACCCATGATTTTTCTTAAAATTCACTTACGTATCGCCTTCAACCATGATTTTTCGTAAATTTTGTTTACTATATCTTAAAGCCATGATTTTTATTAAAATTCTCTTACTTCAGCTTTCAACCATGATTTATCTTAAAATTCTTTTAATATAGCTTTCAGCCAAGAATTTTCTTCAAATTCCCTTACTACAGCTTTCAACCAAGATTGTTCATCAAGATTGTTCACACATATTTTACTTCAATTTCCTTATAACAGCCTTCACTAATGAATTTTTGTAAAGTTTCATTACTATAGCCTTATGCAATAATTTGTCATCAAATTCAATTTCTATAGTCTTCATCCATGATTTTTTTTAAATTTCACTTAGTATAGCCTTCAGCCATGATTTTTCTTAAAATTCCATTACTATTTCCTTCAGCCATGATTTTTTTAAAATTTCCCTTACTATAGCCTTCAGCCATGATTGTTTAAAAATTTCCCTTACAATAACCTTCAGCCATTATATTTCTAAAATTTCCGTTTACTATAACTTTTAGCAATAATTATTCTTAAAATTTCCTTCGTATTGCTTACTGCCATAATTTTTCTAAAAATTTTCTTACTATAGCCTTCAGTCAAGAGTGTTTTCAAACTCGCTTACTATAGCCTCCAACTTAATTTCTTCATTAAATTTTCTTACCATAGACTTTAGTCATATTTTACTTCAAATTTCCATAGTATAGCTTTCACTAATGAATTTTCATAAAATTCCCTTACTATAACCTTCAGCCATGATTTTTCATAAAATTCACTTAAAATAGCCTTCGTCCATGATTTTTCTAAAATTTCTCTTACTACAGCCTTCAGCGATGATTTTTCTTAAAATTTCCTTACTAGATCCTACAGCCATGATTTTTCTTAAATCTCCCTTACTTTACCCTTCAGTTATGATTTTTTAAAAATTTTGCTTACAATAGCTTTCAGTTATGATTTTTATAAAATTCTCTTACTTCAGCTTTCAGCCATAATTTATCTTATAATTCTTTTACTATAGCTTTCAGTCAAGAATTTTCTTCAAATTCCTTTACTTATAGCATTCAACCAAGATTGTTCATCAAATTCCCTTACTATAGTCTTTAGACATATTTTACTTCAAATTTCCTAACAACAGACTTCACAAATGAATTTTCGTAAAGTTCCATGACCATATCCTTACTTTACCCTTCATCCATGATTTTTCTTAAATTTCTCTTTCTATAGTCTTCAGCCATAATTTTTCTTAAATTTCTTTTACCAAACCCTTCAACCACGATTTTTCTTAAAATTTCCTTATTAGTGCCTTCAGTCTTGAATTTTTTAAAATTTCCCTTAGTATAGTCTTCTGCCAAGATTTTTTTCAAATTTCGCTCACTATTGCCTTCAGCAATGATTTTTCATAAAATTTCCTAACTATTGTCTTCAGCTTTGATTTTTGTTAAAATTCTCTTATTAGAGACTTCATTCAAGACCTTTCTTCAAATTCCCTTACTATTTCCTTCAGCCATGATTTTTTTAAAATTTTCCTTACTGTAGCCTTCATCCATGATATTTCTTAAATTTTGCTTATAGTAGCCTTCAACGATGATTTTTCTCAAAATTCCCTTACTATAACCTGCAGTGATGACTTTTCTTAAATTTCCCTTACTACAGCCATCAGCCATGATTTTTCTAAAATTTTGCATACAATAGATTTTAGCGATAATTTTTTGCCACATTTGCTTACTACAGCTTTCTGCCATGATTTTTTTTATAATTCTCTTATTATAGTCTTCAGTCAAGAATTTTTTTCAAATTCCCAAAGTATAGCCTTCAACCAAGATTCTTCATCAAATTCCCTAACTATAGTCTTAAGTCATTGTTTACTTCAAATTTCCTTACTTTTGCATTCACTAATGAATTTTTGTAAAATTCCATTACTATAGCCCTCAACCATGATTTTTTATTAAATTCCCGATGTTACATACAATTGCCTTCAGTCAAGATTTTTCATCAAATTCCTTTCCTATAGCCTTCAACCAAGATTCTTCATCAAATTCCCGTTATATAGTCTTTCCTTCTATTTTACTTAAAATTTCTTCACTATTGCATTCACTAATAAATTTTCATAAAATTCCCTTACTATAGCCTTCAACCACAATTTTTCATAAAATTTACTTACAATAGCCTTCATCAAAGATTTTTTTTAAATGTAGCCTTAAGCCATAATTTTTCTTAAAATTCCCTTACTATAGCCTTCAACCATGATTTTTTTAAAATTTTCCTAACTATAGCCTGCAGCCATGATTTTTCTTAAATTTTTTTTACCATAGCCTTCCGCCATGACTTTTCTTAAATTTTGTTTACAATAGCTTTCAGCCATGATTTGTATTAAAATTCCCTTACTTCAACTTTCAGTCATGATTTATCTTAAAATTCCTTTACTATAGCTTTCAGCCGTGAATTTTTTTCAAATTCCCTTTCTTTAGCTTTCAACCAAAGATTGTTCAACAAATTCCCTTACTATAGTCTTCAAAGATATTTTACTTCAAATTTTCTTACAACTGCCATCACTAAAGAATTTTCATAAAGTTCTATTAGTATAGCCTTATGCCATGATTTTTCATCGTATTCACTTACTATAGCCTTCATCCATGATTTTTCTCAAATTTCCCTCACTATTGCCTTCAGCCATTATTTTTTATAAAATTCCCTTACTATAACGTGCAGGCACAATTTATCTTAAATTTCCCTTACTATTGCCTTCATCCATGATTTTTCTTAAATTACATTCACTACAGCCTTCAGCCATGATTTTTCCTAATATTTCCTTACTATTGTTTTAAGCCATAATTTTTTAAAAATTTCCCTTACTTTAGCCTTCAGCCATTATTTTTCTAAAATTTCCCTTACAATAGCCATCAGACATTATTTTTTTAAAATTTTGTTTTTAATAGCTTTTAGCAATGATTTTTCATAAAATTTCCTTAATACTGCTTTCAGCCATGATTTCTCTTAAAATTTTCTTACAATAGCCTTCAGTCAAGACTTTTCTGCAAATTCCCTTACTATTGCCTTCTACTTAAATTCTTCATTAAATTTTCTTACTATTGTCTTTAGTCATATTTTACTTCAAAATTCAATAATATAACATTCACTAATGAATTTGTATAAAATTCCCTTAATATAGACTTCAACCATGATTTTTCCTAAAATTCACTTAAAATAACTTGCATCCATGATTTTTCTTAAATTTTTCATATTCTAACCTTCAGCCATGATTTTTCGTAAAATTTTTTTACTATACCCTGCAGCCATTATGTTTCTTAAATTTCTCTTACAATAGACTCCAGCCATGATTTTTCTTAAATTTTGCTTACTATTGCTTTCAGCCATGATTTTTATAAAAATTTCCTTACTTCAGTTTTCAGCCATTATTTATCTTAAAATTCATTTACTATAACTTTTTTGTCAAGAATTTTCCTCAAAATCCCTTACTATAGCTTTAAACCAAGGTCGTTCATAAAATCCCCTTCTTATAATCATCAGACATATTTTACTTTAAATTTCCTCACTACAGCCTTTAAAAATGAATTTTTGTAAAGTAACATTATTATATCCTTATGCCATGATTTTTTATCAAATCACTAACTTTAGCCTTCATCCATGATTTTTCTTAAATTTCTCATTCAATAGCTTTCAGCCATTATTTTTCTTAAAATTTCCTTACAATTGCCTTCAGCCATGATTTTTTTAAAATTTCCTTTAGTATAGCCGTCAGCCTTGACTTTTCTTTATTTTCACTCACAATAGCTTAAGCTATGATTTTTTTTCAAATTTCTTTACTATTGCCTTCTCTCACGAATTTTCATAAAATTCCCTTACTAAAGTCTTCACCAATGATTTTTTAAAAATTTCCCTTACAAAAGCCTTCAGCCATGATTTTTCTTAAATTTAGTTTACTGTAGCTTTTAACAATGATTTTTCTTAAAATTTTCTTACTATTGCTTTCAGCCTTAATTTTTCTAAAAATTCCCTTACTATATCTTTCAGTCAATAATTTTCTTCAAATTCCCTTCGTATAGTCTTCAGACATTTTTTACTTCAAATTTCCTTACAACGGACTTCTCTAATGAATTTTCCTAAAGTTCCATTACAATAGCCTTCAGCCATGATTTTTTATAAAATTCACTTACTATATCCTTTATCCATGAATTTTTTTCAATTTCTCTTACTGTAATCTTCAGCCATGATTTTTCTTAAAATTCCCTTATTATAACTTTCAGCTATAATTTTTCTAAAATTTCCCTTACAATAGCCTTCAACCATGATTTTTCTAAATAATTTTTCCTAAAATTTCCTTATTATTACTCTCAGCCATGATTTTTCTTCAAATTCCCTTATTATAGTCTTCAAACATATTTTACATCAAATTTCCTTACAACAGTCTTCACTAATAAAATTTAGTAAAGTTCCTTCACTATATCTTTCAGCCATGATTTTTATAAAATTCACTAATATCCTTCATCGAGGAGATTTTTTAAATTTCTCTTACTTTAGCCTTCAACCATGACTTTTATTAAAATTCCCTTACTAAAGCCTTCCGCCATAATTTTTTTAAAATTTCCTTCACTATAGCATTCGGCCAAGATTTTTCTTATATTTCGCTTACTATTGCCTTCTACCATGATTTATCGTAAAATTCCCGAATTATAGCCTTCGGTTTCAATTTTTCTTAAAATTCCTTTACTATAGTTTTCTGTCAAGAATTTTCTTTAAATTCCGTTATTATAGCCTTCAACCAAGATTCTTCTTCAAATTCTATTACTATAATCTTCAAACATATTTTACTTCAAATTTCCTTACAACAGCCTTCACTAATGAATTTTCGTAAAATTCCATTACTATATCCTTATACCATGATTTTTTATCAAATTCACTTACTACTGCTTTCACCCATGATTTTTCTTAAAATTCTCATACAATATCCTCAGCTATGATTTTTCTTAAAATTCCCTAACTTTAGCCTACAACTTTGATTTTTGTTAAAATTCCCGTCTTATAGGCTTCAGTCAAGAATTTTCTTCACATTCCCTTACCATTGCCTTCACCCAAGATTCTTCTGCAAATTTCCTTACTATAGTCTTCAGTCATATTTACTTCAAATTTCCTTACTACAACAATCACTAATGAATTTTCGTAAAATTTCCTCACAATAGCTTTTATCAAAGATTTTTCTTGACATTCCCTTCCTATAGTTTTTAGCCATGAGTTTTCTAAAAATTCCCTTCTGTGAAGACTTTTTTTCAAATTCCCTTACAATCGCCTTCTGTGAAGAATTTTTTTCAAATTCTTTAACGATAGCATTCAACCAAGATTCTTCATCAGATTTCCTTTATATATTCTTCAATCATATTTTACTTCAAATTTCCAAACTATAATATTCACTAATAAATTTTCATAAAATCCTTTTCTATAACCTTCAGCCATGATTTTTCATAAAATTTACTTACAATAATCTTCACCCAAGATTTTTCTTAAATTTCTCTTACTACTACCTTAAGCTAAGATTTTTCTTAAAATTCCCTTACTATTGCAGCCGTTATTTTTCTTAAATTTTCATTACTATATCTTTCATCAATGATTTTTCTTAAATTTCTCTTACTATAGCCTTTAGCCATGATTTTTCTTAAATTTTGCTTACTATAGCTTTGAGACATGATTTTTTAAATTCCCTTACTATAGCCTTTAATCAAAGATTGTTCATCAAATTCCGTTACTATAGTCTTCACACATATTTTTCCTTGTGCCATAATTTTTCATCAAATTCACTTATTATAGCCTTCATTCTTAGTTTTTCTTAAAATTCCCTAACTATAGCCTTCAGTTTTGATTTTTGATAACGTTCAGTCACTATAGGCTTCAATCAAGAATATTTTTCAAATTTCCTTAATAAAGCATTCACCCAAGATTTTTCTTCAGATTCCCTTACTAATAATGTTCAGTCATATTTTAATTAAAATTACCTTACAATAACTTTTTTTAATAAATTTTTGTAAAATTCTCTTCCTATAGCCTTCAGCCATGATTTTTCTAACATTTCCGTTACAATAGTCTTCAACTTAGACTATTCATTAAATTTCCTTACAATAGTCTTCAGTCATATTTTACTTCAAATTTTCCTTAGTATAGCTTTCACTAATGAATTTTCGTAAAATTTCATTACTATAGCCATCTGCCAAGATTTTTTATAAAATTTACTTAAAATAGCCTTCATCAATGAATTTTCTTAAAATTTTCTTACAATAACATTAAGCCACGATTTTTCTTCAATTTTCCTTATTATATCCTTCAGCCATGATATTTCATAAAATTTCTCTTACTATAGCCTTCAGCCATGATATTTCGTAAAATTTTCCTTATAACCTTTGGTCATGATTTTTTTGAAATATCATTTATACCTTCAACCATGAT
Organism: Aristolochia fimbriata; assembly: GCA_019845555.1. Taxonomy (NCBI): domain Eukaryota; kingdom Viridiplantae; phylum Streptophyta; class Magnoliopsida; order Piperales; family Aristolochiaceae; genus Aristolochia; species Aristolochia fimbriata. The sequence continues at coordinate 37,746,172 of CM034080.1, forward strand.
TTTTCTTAAATTTCCCCTACTATTGCCTTCTGTCATGATTTTTCATAAACTTCCTTTACTATAGCCTTCAGTCAAGAATTTTTTTCAAATTCCCTTACTATTGGCTTCAGCTAAGATTCTTCTTTAAATTCCCTTACTATTGCCTTCAGCTAAGATTCTTCTTTAAATTCCCAACTTAGTCTTCAGTCATATTTTACTTCATATTTCCTTTTTATTGCCTTCACTAATAAAAATTTTTTAAATTCATTTTCTACAGCCTTTAGTCATGATATTTCTTTAATTACTCTTACGAAAACATTCAGCCCTAATTTTTCTTCAAATTTCCTTGTATTAGCCTTCAATCATGATTTTTCTTAAATTTCCCATACATAACCTTCAGACATGATTTTTCTTAAAGTTTACATACTATAGCCTTTTACTATGATTTTTCTTAATATTCCCTTACTATTGTCTTAAGCCATGATTTTTCTTAATATTCTCTTACTATTAAAGTCAAGAATTTTCTTCATATTCCCCTACTATAACTTTTAGCCAATATTCTTTGTCAAATTGCCTAATTTTCTTACTATAGTCTTCACCTATTATTTTTCTTAAAATTCCGTTACAATAACATTCAATCAAAAATTTTCTTCAAATTCCTTACTATAACCTTCAGCCAAGATTCTTCTTCAAATTCCCTTACTATAGTCTTCAGCCATATATTATTTCAAAATTTCTTACTTTAGCCTTCACTAATAATTTTTTGTAAAATTTCCTTACTTTAACCTTCAACTTTAATTTTTTATAAACTTTCCTTACTTATAACCTTCAACCATGACTTTTTAAAAATTTTCCTTATTATATCCTTCAGTCATGATTTTTCTTAAATTTTACTTAATATAGCATTTAGGCGTTATTTTTATTAAAATTCCCTTACTACAACTTTCAACCATTATTTTTCTTAAAATTCTCTTACTATAGCCTTTAGTCAAGAATTTTCTTCAAATTCTCTTACTATAGCCTTCAACCAAGGTTGTTGTTGATAGAAGGAGTAAGTTTACTTCAAGACAGCTTTAAAATTTTCTAACATGCCCACCAACACTGAAAAAGACTGTAAGAAGGAAATGAAAAAAAAAAAAAGGAAAAGGGAAGAAAGCAGGAAGAAAGAAGGAAATAAGAAGGAAAAAAAGAAGGAAAAAAAAAGGAGAAAAAGAAGGAACGAAAGAAGGAAAGAGAGAAAGAAGGAAAGAATGAAAGAAAGAAGCAAAAGAACAAAGAAAGAAAGAAGCAAAAGAACAAAGAAAGAAAGAAGTAAAAGAACAAAGAAAGAAAGAAGCAAAAGAACAAAGAAAGAAATAAGCAAAAGAACAAAGAAAGAAAGAAGCAAAAGAACAAGAAAGAAAGAAGCAAAAGATCAAGGAAAGAAACAAAGATTGAAAGAAAGAAAGAAAGAAAGACAAAAGAAAGATGGAAAAGAAAAAGCCAAAGGAAGAAAGAAAGAATTTACCGCATGGCTTAATTGTGCCACAAACATTCACAAGCTCTGCTCAAACTCTTTTTTCTACATATAGAGAAAAAATCAATTAGTAGTTGTTTAAAACATTAGAAAATTCAGAAAGAGGAAAACTCATAAAGTATACAAATCAATAATTATGAAGCAAAAAATATACCCTGAGGTTAATGCCTACATACAATTGTACAGGTACAGACAACCACACATACAAACCAATAATTATGAAGCAAAAAATATACCCCGAGGTTAATGCCCACATACAATTGTACAGGTACAGACAACCACATACATTCGTGAACGCAGTGAGTACAAAACCATGATGGTGAGTAAAGTCAAACAAAGTACGAGAAGCTACTTCAAAGCAGAACATGAAACAGGACGACTATGGAGCATAAATCCTTTCCAACTAAGATATGAAAGGGGAGAAGATGGCTATGGATGGTCATTGTGTCATTTACCACGAGATCAAGATAATAATAAACCGATGTTAAAGGTAGAAACTGAAGTGCCAATGTTCAGGAAATAAAAGGGACATCAAAGCTACCAGACAAGGAATGAAATAGATCACTCAAATTATAATTCAATGGAGAGTAGTAAAAAAGATGAAAGCAAGGACTGCAGTTTTAAAGCAACATCAACAAATTCTCCACCACAATTAAATATAGACATGCTTTCTCCCTTTAACGACTGAAAAAACATCTCAACAAAAAAAGTAAGATTTCTACCTCTCAAATGTTCTTTCAAAATAAAGGCACATTCCTAAGCATCTAAGATAGAAAAAATATATGATGTCCTACAAAAAGAATGGTCAGCGATTATCAAGGACAGATTAAAGATAGATACAATCAAGGTTTGTATCTTTGAATTTGTTCAATGGAAGTGACAAAAACACAAAATGCATCTCCAGCCATTACAGATTGTACTCTGGAAAAGCTTTAACATCGTTTCTTTTGCTCTTAATGAAGCAATTTATTGTATTTTTAACACTGGAAGAGTTGATATATAGAATGAAAATTACTCAACAAAGGGATAAAGGTTGCCCTTGACCTCAGTAAAGCATCTTACATGGGTGAATAACTCACAGCGAAATTGCTTGTCACTCTTACAGCCTATGTACAAGACAATTATAAAAATTTGGAAAATGCAAGAACTAAAATTTTGAAGTGCTTCCTCAAGAAGAAAAGTTTATATTAAGGTTCTCACCATGGTGTCCCTCATCTTTTCAAATAAAACTGACTTCACAGGGGCCTTTCCAATCAAGCAACAGAGTTCAAGACTGATGGAGAAGGCTAAAGGATTAGAAATGTTACCAAAGTCCCTGAGGCGAGGATCTTTCGGATCATTGATTGAGTCTAAGAGGGAAGCGAGGTCAGTATTGGCGTCGTTTCGGACCTTCCAGTTCTAGTGAAGTAATTGTTCATCAGATGGCAATTTCTTAGCCTCCTTCAGCAATTTCTCGTCCTCGGACGACATTTCTTCCTTGTCCGGTCTCCGTCCTCCCTGCCACTGTGCAGTCAGCCTCCATATCATCTCCGACGTAACCACGAAATGCAGGCAAAGGCAAGGGGCGGACTAGCGGAGGCCTCCTCTCTCTTCTAGGTCAAAATTTGAAATGGCGCCACTCCACTGCCACCGGTAACAAGGAATGAAACACAGAAACAGGGTCCCTCGCAACTCCCACCCGTCACAAAATCGCAAAAACACAGCACAGGCACCGAGTTGTTGACAGTTGACTCCATTCTAAAAGAGGGTTTTGACTTTTCGAACGAGCGTGTCCGGTTACCGGTGGCTCGCGGACTACCTAGATTATTCGTTTCAAAATTCAAATGAAAGGTCATATTTGTTGGGCGACGCTCACACCCCCAGCTCGCAACACGTAAGCGCGTGTGGGCCCGCTCCAATCTCCCCAATACCCACTCCCCGTAGTCTCATTAGGGACCCGGATCCGCTGGCCACAGCCATTTATGGCCAGCGTACTAAACCCTAAACCCACGCACGGGCGCTCGTTCTGGGAAGGACTGGGTTCCCTGAGTGGTTCAGGTGAGAAAAAAATATGGACCAGGAAAAAAATAAAAACATGGACCGGGATAAACTTTTATTTTCCCGGGTTAAACTTTTATTTTCCCGCTTCTTCGTTCTCTCGTATCCCAACAACTCTGTACCATCCTTTGCACAACTCTATACCATTGGAGCTTTTTTTTTTAGGTCTACCAACTATATACTACGTTTTGGACCAACACTATACCAGCCTTTGGACAACTATATACCATTACAGTTTTTTTTTTTTTTGTCTAATTTTTTTGTGGTCTAACAACTATATACTACGTATAGTTACAACTCTGTACCATCCTTTGCACAACTCTATACCATTGCAGCATTTTTTTTCTGTGGTCTAACAACTATTTACTATGTATAGTTACAACTATGTACCATCTTTTGCACAACTCTATACCATTGGAACATTTTTTTTTTGTGGTTTAACAACTATATACTACATTTAGGACCAATTCTATACCATCCTTTTGGACAACTATATACTACGTTGGTACACAACTCTGTACTAACATTCATATAACTATATACCATTCTAAGGCAACACTGCAGCGCGCATGCACAGAAGAGGGATGGGCGAGAACATGAAAATGTTCTTAACCCGGACGTGCGCCGAACCGGATTTTCGGCCGGTTTAAATTTTTTTTTTTTTGTCTGTTGAACGACCCGGTTGAGACCCGAATCCGCGCATGGTGGAGCGCCGCACCGGCACCTCGTGCCTGGGCGCTCCGCCATTGGCCGTGCGTGCGCTGGCCATAAATGGCTGTGGCCAGCGGATCCGAGTCCTCTCATTAGCCTCCTCAAATGGTAGGGTCGGCCCGGCCTTGGCGAGCTATGGGAGCCGGGGCTAAGCCCTGGGCATAGCAAATCAGGACCCTTGGTCTATTTAACAAACTTAATTATTATAAAAAGCGCACATACACATTGTTTCACCAAAAATTCGCCAATCCGCAAAGGGGCGCAATCGAGAGAGTAATTCGATTTGCGACAGAAAATTTGTGTTACAATTTATATTTGAATATCAGGAATGCGAGTACAATCTCCTAGTATACCTCTGAATCGATCTTCGTGTAAAGTGATGAAGTTTCGGCTTCTAGCGACTTGACGTCGAACTTCGAGTTCTGGAACGAGTGTGTATGAACGATGACGGCTTTGGTCGGTCGGACGGAAATATTTGTATTTCACGTGTATCGACTTGTTAACGTTGTCAGCCAACATGTAGAGCTGCTCTGGTCGAACTGGTGAATCTCGATTAACTGCGAGTCGCTTAACTTCTTCGGCTCGAGAGAGCTTATGTGCGTGAGATGAATTCTCAACAAATGATTTTTGAACCCCTCCGACAGAACATTTCTGGCTATTTGTATCCGGGTCTATCTAGATGTTGGAGTTCTTTCGGGATCACAATCCCCTTTTTGTTGTTGTTGTTGAGATGGGAGGAAGACTGGGAAGCTCCTCTCTTGGATCCCTCAAATGAGGATCTCGGCCTTTCTCGTTGGCGACCAGGCTAGGTATTTCAACCGTTGAAGAGGTTGCATTGTGGCATAGTTGCTGACTGGTGCTGACGCGGCGGTTTATTGTTGATTGGGGCGACGACTGTACCGATGACGTAACGACGTGAATGGGTCGAAATCGACATAGCCTACCCACAATGATCGATTGCTAGATTGATGGGCATTTATGCTCGTTGTAATTGGGCTAGTCACATTTTGGTGTGTACACACATATAAAGGTAACAAACTACAAAAAGTTGTACAAAAGCAGACTTGAGAAATCGTTTTCAATCCTAAATCTAGTGAAGAAAGTCAGAAGAACCACCTGTGGAGTCCGTAGCTAGTTGGGTCGGTGTGGTATATGCTCCTTCCTCGAAACCGGTCGGGTGAGTGAGGATCGAACTCGGAAGATCAGGTCAAGATGATCAGGCTCTCGTTCGTTAATGGGACGTTGATGGGGTCAGGGTAGACTGGCCCCGTACATTAGTAATTGGGGGACACGCGTTCGACGAAATGCCCTTGCAAAAGGATAGTATATATCTGTCTTCGGAGGGTGAGTCGTGAGTACTAAGGGAATGAGGAGGGTCAGAACTTGCAGGCACCGGAGCTTCTGATCGTCACTGTAGTTTGGTGGGTGGCGGCCGGAGGAGGTTCGTACGAAGAGAATGCACTAGATCGAGAAAAACATTTTATGACCGTACCTTATTTAAACTTATAAAAAGAAAGCAAAGCTAGCTCTTATATATGCATGTATCCTCGCTCGGAGATTTCATAACTTGCCTCTAGCATGGGGGGTATATATATATATGATGGACAGCTTGAGGAGATCTCAGTGAAAAGCCAAAAATTAATCATCCTAATTAATGAAGCCTTCATAACTATTTCTTTATAATTATACGCACCCTCTTAGTATATGATAGCATTAATCATGCCGGCCCGTGAGTAGTACGTACGTCTCGTGTGAAAAACACTTGATCGATCAGTTCTTTTCAAGTGAAGATGTACTATATCTTTTCTTCTTCAAAAACCAATTTTTAAAATTATGTGAAAGCACAACGCGGACTCAACAACCAAATTATCTAGATTCCAATAGTTTTTGGATCATATATATACGTGATGATCCAAAAAGAGAGTAAGTGGGGTGAGTGGATATCTCTTTTAGCTTTATATATGAATGCATGTATCTAGCTGACTATATATAAGTCCCTAGGTAAATAAAGTTGCGGGTCAACCATGCATGCATATATATATATGGTTCTTTTAACAAGCTACGATAATGAAGCAGTCCTCTGCAATAATGCTACTCCAATATTGCCCACCCATGAATCCTTCTCTAGCTAGTATGTATGAAACTATGAATGTAGCGCTTCTTCATCGAATCAAGCATCTTCACTTGTTTCGTTAGATTCTTTCTTTACTCTTTTCCTTTTTGGAGCATTTGTCCGAACGCGTCCCACCCACTCCCGCGTTTACGTCTAATTTTGACCTTGCTCTCCTTCCTTCGGGGAAGCTCCGAGTGAGTCTGACCGCTTCCCTCAGTCACCCAGCTAGCGTACTCAAATTTCTCTCTCCGCATGCGGCTCTCTCTCTCTCTCTCTCTCTCTCTCTCTCTCTCTCTCTCTCTCTCTCTCTCTCTCTCTCTCTCTCTCTCTCTCTCTCTCTCTCTCTCTCTCTCTCTCTCTCTCTCTCTCTCTCTCTCTCTCTCTCCGTGCCCCGTGGTTTGACATTTTTGAGATCAACTAAATGAGCGATTAACTTCGATATTTTCAACTCCGGCCGAGACTGACTTCGTATCCAATAATGTTAGTCCTCATGCACAAGGTCAGAGACTGATCATATATCTCAAAGACAAGTGTGGGAACCCTAGATAGATAATACAATAATGTTTAAACCTTTGGTTGGGTCACAGCAGGTCTTTCTTTTTCATTTCGTGTAATTGCTAAAAGTATAATCCATTTGGGGACCTCACAGCGCGCCGATTAACACATCAGTAGATTCGCCTACGTCTCTTTTCTCTGCTTGAAATTTTCATTACGCGTTCGTTCTCTGCAACTTGATTTATTTATTTATTCTTTTTTGGTGTATTATCCCGATCGATTCCTCATCCATGCAACGATAACTTTCTCCCAATTACCGATAGTGACTCTCTCGTTCACTCCAGCTCATTGCAGAGACTTTTTGTGACCTTTTTAAATAATCAAATCTTAATTTGTCTCATGTGAACGTTTGAATTTCTTCTCATGGCGGCTTTGCTTCACCGACCCAGATCACGAACCCTATAAATACTTCCGGGTTCCATATCCTCCATCAATCAACATTAATTCTGATAGACTCAGTAGTAGTACTCGATCGAGCGAGAGCAAATCTTTTCATCAGTACTATACTCTTGTCCAAGTTAGTTAATATTGGGTTCTTCGATCGTTAGTTATCAATGGCGTCCTCGGCTGCGGGAAACTCTCTTCTCTCTCTTCTCTGCTTGCTGGCGCTCATACTCGAAGCTCAAGCTCAGGGGACGCGAGTGGGTTTCTACTCCACTTTGTGCCGACAAACGGAATCCATCGTTCGTTCCACTGTTCAGAAGCATTTCCAATCGGACCCCACGATCGCCCCCGGACTCCTCCGCATGCATTTCCACGACTGCTTTGTCCAGGGCTGCGATGCTTCCATCCTCATCGCCGGAGCCGGCACCGAGAGAACCGCACCGCCGAATTCCCTCCTCAGAGGTTACGAAGTCATCGACGACGCCAAGGCCCAGCTCGAGACGGCCTGCCCCGGCGTCGTCTCATGCGCAGACATCCTCGCCCTAGCTGCAAGAGATTCCGTCGTCCTCGTAAGTATATATATATATATATATATAACAGAATATTCATCAATTACCCTGTTCCGTTCTCTATACATATGATATATCATATCGATGAATTAATATCAATATATATTCCATGCAGACGAAGGGCATCAGCTGGGCTGTTTCCACAGGTCGGAGAGACGGGAGGGTGTCGTCTGCCTCCGATACGTCAAATCTTCCCTTCTTCAGAGACTCCGTCGATGTCCAGAAGCAGAAATTCGCTGCTAAAGGGCTCAACACTCAGGACCTCGTCACCCTCGTAGGTAAGCGTCGCTTTTTAATTATCTCTATATAAATATGTGTGTGTGTGTGTGTGTGTGTGTGTGTGTGTGTGTGTGAGTGTAGGACTAATCTCTAGCTAGCACTCCTTATAAATTGAAATATTGGATCTGAGGTTCATTAATTTGCTATCATATGGTTCATATATATATATATATATATAGGTGGACACTCAATTGGGACGTCTGCGTGCCAGTTCTTCAGCTACAGACTGTACAACTTCACGGCCGACGGAGGAGCGGATCCCACCATCGACGCAGCGTTCCTACCGCAGCTCCGGGCGCTGTGTCCGGCGGGCGGCGACGGGAGCAGAAGGGTGGCGCTGGACACCGGAAGCGGGAACAGATTCGACGTTTCCTTTTTCAATAACATTAAGAACGGGAAGGGAGTTCTGGAATCGGACCAGAATCTGTGGACGGACGCGTCGACCCGGAGTTACGTTCAGCGGTTCGGAGGACCCATCAGGGGTCTGCTGGGACTGCGCTTCGACGTGGAGTTTGGGAGGTCGATGGTGAAGATGGGCAACATCGAGGTGAAGACGGGTGCTCAGGGGGAGATTCGGAAGCTCTGCTCTGCTGTCAATTAATTAATAGGCCTCCATCGTCGTTACCTGCGTGCAGTGTTTTCGATCAATCAATTCTGATTTTCATTTTCATTTTCATTTTGATGAGAAACAAATTGTAAACAGTGATTTTCTTCTATATTGTGTGTTCTTCGAAGCACATAATTATAAAGATCGACGACGTCCAAATATTTCTTCAGTATTAAATGTTATTATTTGATTTCAAATATTTTGGTCAGACTGTTTTAGCAAAGGAAAAATAAAAATAAAAAAGAGAAAAGGTTTAATGGCCCATGCAGGTCTCGAACCTGCGACCTTCGCGTTATTAGCACGACGCTCTAACCAACTGAGCTAATAGGCCGACTTGAATGATATAATCGTTATTTTGTTATGACAAATATCCATGACCAAATTGAGAATAAGACGTTGCTCTTGCTTGGGACTTCTGCAATCTGGTACATATAAACTGGTTTGAGTGAGACTCTTGGGTGATCAATATTAATTAATAAGGGGACTCGGAATTAAAAAAAGCCATTTTTCCCCTCAAATTTACACTGATTAATACCATCTTTTACAGTTTGAATCAGAAGTAGAAGAACAAATTATTCTTGATCTGTCTCCGACAGATCCAATCATTAGTCAGCTTCTATGAACAACATATATACTGAGAATGGGATGGCCCCCATTTTTGCATCGAATCATTGTCTTTAATTGTTTTCTTCACCATTAATTAATTCTACTCCCTCGTTTCGATACTTAAATGAATGAATAGCAGGTGGCACCCGATTAGATGCTGCCGCACGGCGGTCGCACTCAAGTCCGCCGCGCCCGAATCCCGGCAGGCATCCGGTAGAACTTAGTATCAAACAAATTTCGGTTCCCATTCTTATCCAGTTACTTAATAAGTTGGTCTGTAGCACCGGACGGAGCTTCAATTCCCGACGTCAAGAACTTACAACAGAAGCGATCAAGAAAAGTAGCAGAGATGAAGTACATAAGTCCAAGTAATATTTCTGAAGCGCTCTGATGCTTCAATCCCGAGATGAACAAATCGCAACACAAACGATCATCGATTGATCGATCGATCGATGGTGAATTGTAGTAGATAGTCATGGAAGAAGAGAGAAGATGAAGAAGAAGCGATGATCATCGATCATCATTTGACGACGCCACCCAACAAATTTAACCTGAATAATTTGCTATTTCTGGGCACCGTATATCTATCCACCGACTTAAATTAAATTCCCGACGAAAGACTGCACGTGGGCAGCCCATGAACGCGACGACGCAGCTTAATTGCATGCCCCGGTGTCTCTTCGGTTTCTGCAGAAGGCCCTCTTTTACAGGGAAACTGCTAACTGCACTCGCCCTCTTCCAAAACATTCATGGCGGATTTTGTCCACGATACAACCGATTCGCCCAATCGTCACGCGTGACAAAACGTGTATTACTACCTCCCACAAATTTCTCTCTCTATATAAGTATCAAGCACATGACCCGTAAGCTAGCTTGCTACTCTCCGAGTCTCCGTCCGTCGACGCCGCTTCATTCAACAGAAGAAATAGATTGATCGATTGACCAAGATAATGGTGACTATTCAGTCCATGGAGGACTTCGGGGCAGTCTCCGACGACGAGAGAGAAGTGGAGGAGGAGGGAGATGAGATGGACATGAACGAGCTGAAGAAGCGGATGTGGAAGGATCGGATGCGGCTCCGGCGGCTGGAGGAACAGCGGATCAGTCGTCGCGGCGGTGGTATTGACAAAAACGACGATCATAAAGCGTTGACGGAGGCGGCGGAGAAGCAGTCGCGACGGAAGAAGATGGCTCGGTCCCAGGACGCGATCCTCAAGTACATGCTGAAGATGATGGAGGTGTGCAAGGCCAAGGGGTTCGTGTACGGGATCATGCCGGAGATCGGGAAACCGGTGACGGGCTCCTCCGACAATCTCCGCGAGTGGTGGAAGGAGGTGGTGAGGTTCGACCGCTCCGCGCCCGTCGCCGCCAAGGAGTTCCTGGAGAGTACCGGCGGCGGAGGCGGCGCCAAGGAGTTTCTGGCGCTGGTGTCGCACGTGAGCTGTCTTCAGGAGCTCCAGGACGCGACGCTGGGGTCGCTGCTGTCGGCGTTGATACAGCACTGCGTGCCGCCGCAGAGGAAGTTCCCGCTGGAGAAGGGTCTGGCGCCGCCGTGGTGGCCGACGGGGAAGGAGGCGTGGTGGGGGGACCAGTGGGGGTCGTCGAGGGACCAGGGGCCGCCGCCGTACAGGAAGCCCCACGACCTGAAGAAGGCCTGGAAGGTGAGCGTGCTGACAGCGGTGCTGAAGCACATGTCGCCGGACTTGACCCAGGTGAGGCGGCTCGTCAGGCAGTCCAAGTGCTTGCAGAACAAGATGACGGCGAGGGAGACGGAGACATGGGGTAAAGTCGTGGATCAAGAGGAACTCCTCCTCAAACTCACAAACAAATCTCTCAGAATCTCCACCACCACCACCGAGGAAGACGAAGAAGCAGAAGCCGAAGAAGATCAAGAGGGCGGCGGCGTGCGGAAGGAGATGAAGAGGAAGAGCGACTGCGAAGAAGAAGGCAAGGTCGAACCCAAGTTTGGGCAGGGCGTTCCCGAATCCGGGTTCACCTCCAGGAGTTCTCGAAGACGGCATCAGTCCGTCTGCGCTTACCAGAACGAATATTACTACGACGGAGAAGAAAAGGATACGAAGACCTTGGCGCCGGAGATGGGTCTCTTAAGAGGAGAAGAGAGTCTGAAGCCGGTGGACGAGCTGATGGAGTTGTACTTTCGAGCCGTGAACGTTAGACCGGCAGCAGGAACGAGTACTCTGAATGGACAATATTGGACAGAAGAAGATCATGAGGCCGAGATCAATAAGGGCGTAGCTGCTACTGATTATGAAGGAGATCATCAATTCGGAGACGAATCCTTGGGTGGGATATTAATGGAGATGGAATTTGAAAATCAGAGAGAAGAGCTGAAGCTGAACGAGGACATGGAGGCCGTCATCTGGGGTACTTTTGGGTTGGAAGAGGAGCCCTCGAATTAATCATATATTAAGAGACAACCAGGAATTAATCATATGGTTATGGTTTTACAATTAGAGATAGATAGATGTATATATACAAGTGCATGTGTGTGCTTACTAGTTTAGATATAAATATGAGGATGTATTATTAAGCATATATGAAATTTTTGCAAGGTGGAGTAGAGTAAAGACTTTAATTATATATAGTAGTTATATACGTAAGTAAGAAAATAATTCTAAATATTTTATTCAGTACTTATTCAGTCTAGCTATAACAGCAGGTCTCAGTACCTAATTAAACATGAAAGCTGGTTTCTTAAGAAATTCATGAACAGGGCACATTAATTAAGATATAATTAGTCCATTAATCAATGTAGAATTACAGAAGAAAAATTCAAACCCAGATGATGAGAAATAATCAATGGGTACTAAATATTAATAAATTGCACAATATTGTGGTAAAAATTAAACTACAAAGTACAAATTAATGTTGTCGATATCTATATTAATTAAGAAATTATCATCTCTCGATCCTCCCACTGTGATCTATACACGAAAGAAAAGAAAAGAAAGACGAAGAAGGATTAGTCAAGTGTTTGATTCATTCAGAAATCGTAGAAACTGTGCCTCTGCGGGATGACTTCATTGCCTGCGTGCCTCCCGAAGCTCTTCCCGCTCATCTCCACCTCCGTTACGAAAACCGCGCAAACCGGTCTGTGATCGGAGAACCTCGACTCGCCCCGGATGTAGGACAGCTGCTCGATCCCGCCCCCGTACCAGAGAATCCGATCACACCTGCACCCAGAAAGTATGTAAAACTCAAACAGAGGAATTAATACTTAATAATGAAGTGTAGATGAGAATATGGGTAGAGAAGATTAATCGGATGTATTAATTAATTTACCAGGCCGGGGTTCGTCGTTTCTTTTTAGACTTCACCGTCTCTCCGGCGTAGGAATCGGAGTTGTAAGAGTACTTGTAGGTTGGTGCGAAGTAGATCTTTCCCTCTTGCCACCCGGAAAATACTCTTCCGGCGTCTCTCTCGATTATCAACTGCATGCAGTTCGTTCGTTCGTTCGTTCGTTCATTTATGTATATATAGTAGAAAATCGAAAAGGAATAAGGAAAAGACAGACCTGATCCCTCTCCAGGAGTGCATCCCAGTCGTTGCCTTCCAGGAGCTGCCGTGTTTCAGCATAGCTCAGAGCGATTCTGTAATTCAAGTCTCCCAGCCATATTATACGACTGCAGATGGAAAATCACACTATATAGTTAGAGAAGGAGAAAAAACAATTAACTTTTTTTTTACTTTTTTATAAGAATACAGTTTTCCAGATTGGAATTACGCGTACTCGTGCTCGAGAATTTTTTCTGGGATTCGACGACGGGAGTGCTTGCAGATTCTGGGGAACTGGGTGCTCTTCAGAATCTCCGAAACATCAGAGTTTCTCTTCAGCTCGTCCCCTTCTTTCTCCCCCGAAGCCAAATGACTGCAGATGAAGCAAAATGAGGTCTTGTGCAGTGACATGCTCACTGATATGCATCCCTAATCAAAATTAAACACCAAATTTCATCACACTATTAGCCTCTCGACACAGAAAAGAAGAAATTAAAAAGAACGAAAACAGAGAAAAAAACAGAGACCTTGTTTCCGAGGCAACCCATGATCCCCCTCCCAATACAGGAAACACGGAGATGGCCAATATGAGGCACGAGCTCAGTCCTCGCCCACACCGAAAGAAAAATCCCCACCATCTGCTTGCTCGTAACCAAACAATAATTCAACTGATTCGGCGAGTTGAAATCCGACATCGAGAAACTCGGATTGTACGCATCGTCGTCGTAGTTATTATGAGGATCCTGCTGCCGGATCATCAACTCGCTCAGCTCCGTCGTTCTCCGCCGCATTGACAGTGACTCGGAGTTACAGTTACACGTCTTCAGCAACCCGTTATCGATCCTCAGATTCCTGCTCAGCACTTTGAGAGAGGGCTTTTGGAAGAAGAGAAGCCCACTCTGCGATTTGGAGGACTCCTTGTTGTTGTTATTATTATTATTATTATTATTATTATTATACTTGGAGCTGTGGGAGTCCGACGAAGATGAACAGGGACCGTCGTCCCTGAATGGGTCACTGGGTCTGTTCAGAGCTTGGCTGATGAGGGTCAGCCATCTCACAGCAGGCTCGTTGTCTTCGATCACCAAAACGTTCCCTGCATTTAAAGGAACGATTTCCTGAAACCTGCACAAAAATTGCAACACTTGTAGTAGCATGGTTTTTTTGTTCGAGAACGAAGGAATTAAGGATTAATTAATTGAGTACCCAATCACGTAAATGTCTGAAGAGCCTTCGACCTGCAAGAAATCTTCCAAGTTGAGGTCGGGAGAGGGACACCTTCCGCCCACGTTCCACGTTCCCACGAATACCCTGCATTGAATCGAATCAGAATCAGAGCCTTAATTCGTTACAAAGCTTAATTACGTGAAGAGAATTAGATAGAGGGGAAAAGGCTATTCATTTTTCATACCGGAAATCCTGAACGTCGCCGTTGCCCATGTCGCGAAAGTTGCAGAGGTTGAGTCCTTCCAGCCTTGAGCTTGTGTGCCTTTCTGGATCAAAAACATGTCAAACCTTGATTCCAACAACGTGAGTTTTGCTTTAGAGAAAAGGTTATCGGTTCATGCAAACTCGGAATTTTCGGGCTTACAGAAGTTGAATTTTCTATAGAGTTTTCATCGAGCAAAATGGTTCAAATCCTTCGTAAACTAACCATAATTAATCTTGCCGTCTCTGTCGTTTTAAAGGATTCACAGAAACAAAATGAGTCACCATTAGGATGAAATACTAAACAAAACCTAGCTTTAGATAAAATGCATCTCATAATTATCAGAATTTCCTCTGTGGATAATTAATCTTTAGATGCGTGGCCTGGTTTTCTTCAGATGGGAAGGGACAAAAGGCTCGAGCAAGTACAACGAATGTACGTTAGAAAAACAAACTGCAAAGTGTCCATCAGATGTATTATGACAGGCAAAAGGGCTACAATTTCCACCCTCACAGTTTCAGCCAGGGACTCCACAAGTCTCTTGTTGAATTTATAGCACATTGATGGGTCCAGAAGACAGGTGTTCTTTTGCAGAAATTTGCTGCTGGCAGAGGTGATTCAAAAAGTCCACCCAGGTAGATGACCTACTGCAACTAGTAATTTTGAATATATTCCCATCACGGCCAATTTCCGATGCTTTTGATTAGTTTCTTGATTTTCCAGAAGCAAAGTTCTCATACAAATTAATGGGTTTCAAACATATCGCAGAAATCATGAAGGTACGTCAAAAACATCTGTGTTACTCAAGCGTTATTTATATATGCTCATGAATCACCTGAGAAGCTCTTTCTCATCATTGGAGGAGCGTCGAAGAAACCCCTCTTTGCACCAGACGTGAACCTCCTCTCCAGTTCTGTTCCATAAAATCACAAAATTCACGAATATTGAGTATAGAGATAGAACGAAAATTGAAAGATTTTTTAGTCATTTGATGTCAGAAGGCATTGTAATGGAAGGGATTGATGTGAAGCCATTGTTGTCTTTTCTTTCTTTCTTTATATATATATATACATCTGAAACTCGAATAACAGAAAGAAAACGACGCAACAATGGGTGTTCAGATTGATTTAACAAGCTTTATGTTTTTTAATATGTCCAAAAAAAAGGAAGCGAAAGAGCATTATATACCACGCGCGGCTTCAGCTCTCCCAAAAATCTCATCGCCTTTCCCGTCCTTCTTCCCGAATAACTTGGGAAGGATCGACTTCAAGGGGAGAATGAAAATGGCAATTGAAAAAAAAAAAAAAAAAAAAAAAAAAAAAACAAGTGAGAAATTAGCCAAACCATGATAAAACAGGATATATCATCAAAAAACGGTATGGAACTCTACAGTAATACTCAAAGCAGAGAGTTATGAAAGAAGAGGGAGAGAGGGGCATTGAAAATTTGAATTTACCTTCTTCTTCTTGTCGCCCTTGAGAGAATTATCCGGGGTTGTGGAGGCAGACCTTGCCATCTCCAGGTCGGCCTTTCCCCGCTGGGTGGCCGACGACATGCATTCACCGGCGAAGGCTTTCCTGGGTCTGAATTATCCGAGAACCTCTCAATCTCATACCTGGCCGGAAAATGTTTTCACGGTTCACCTGCCGACCACCATCGTTTACACCCAATTACACCACCTGGGGAAACAACTTAGGACGAAAAGAAAATAATCACAGAGAAGCAACGAAACCCAGAAGGAGGAGGCCAAGAGAGAGAGAAAGGAGAGACGAAGAAGATCCTCTGCTGTTTTTTAGATAACTGCTCTACATTTTGGGGGTGGTTTTTTTTTTTTTCTGTTTCGAAACGAACTTCCCACCCCGCCATTTCCTTCGGGATGCTTTTACAACACAGGATGACCCCGTCAACGCCGATACCGAGCCGGACACGGCCACGTCCATTTACGTGGGTGGCCTCTGTTCATCCTACTACAATTCCGGGATTTCCAGATTTGTTCCTCGGTTCCTCCTTACGTATTGGCTTCGTTTGGTCTCTGTTGGGTCAGTTTCTCAGATCCAAAACTGAATTTTTCATCATCAGATTGAACTGTTGAAGCAATTCGGGAGTTTTATATGCTTTTGAAACACGATATATCCATTACAGTTCACTGCAATGAATAGATTAAACGGACCGATTCTTCTCTTACGAAATTCCTTTAAGCTGATTAGAATAGATTTTCATGATTTCTTTTACGATATACCGTTATGTTTCTCTATGTTCTTTCTTACAAAGAAAAAATCAACGGGTTGAATGTTGGCTGCAGAAATCCATAATATCAGTATTAATCACGGATAAGTTATAAGACAAATTGTGGGTTAATGCAAGAAGTGACAAATTGTGAATCAGGGGATTCAGAGGAATTCAATGGGATTCACCAAATATCATTACGATTTTACAAAAAATTCAGAAGAAGAAACAAACTGGGTTTGATAAATGAATGACAGATGAGCACATACAATGGTGTGAAAGAGGAGCCTCAGAAAGAAAAATATTTTTAAGATCCAAAAAGAAAACGAGGACTTGTAGCCATGGAGATAATCTAGCAGAAACACCATGAGCTGAACAACTATTTCTCATACAGGTATATTGTAGTAACTTTACTTCCTCCTAAAGGTGTAACTCCTGACTTTGACAGGAGTCAAATCTCAAATGGGGCGATACATAGAACAGCTTCAGGTACGAATATCAACGAGTGCGAATATCCATGATTAACACCTGCAAATGAACATGTAAAACATAGATAAAAATATATTAGTAATCGTCCATTTGTTCTTTTTCGTCAAGAAACAGAGACCGAGACACATAAATCTTGAGGTTGAGAAAGTTACCTCTTAACAAAACCAGGTGAAAGCACTAGAAAAAAAAATCAGTGCCGCATTTCATCTAATTTCTGCCTATAAGCAGCCAAAGTCTGTAAAACCAAGACGAAATGGTAATTAGGATCTCAAGTAACAATACAATGAACAGCAGATAAGTTCAATCTTAAAATCACTATGTGAATTCAACATCTTTAAGAATAATTTTGATGACTAGCAGTTGTCGTCAAGTTCCAAAAAGCATACCCTAGTGTAGGCGTAGACGCCAGCTTCAGAGGGTCCAACCGGACTACCTCTTCTAATGAATTTTCCTTCTTTAAATATGTAAAGCATAGGGATGCCAGTTGATAGCTCCAAGCTTATAACCTGAGATAAGAAACAACTCACAATTATAACCAACATAGTTCAAGAAATCCAGTTAGTAAGTTTTCTAAACCGCTTCTATCATTACCTCTTGAGATGTTAATTTGTCAAGGTACATTATTATGGATCTCAAAGAATTCCCATGAGCTGCAATCATCACGTGCTTCCCAGACAACAGCTGGGGTTCAATCTGCCAAGCAACCACTTCACAGTTTAGACCGCAACATAGGGCAACCAAGTGATGTTTCAATGCGTAGGAACATAATAATACTTGAAGACTATACTCTAGCAGATTCAACCCTTTAAACGATCAAACACATCCAAGCATTCTACACATGGAAACATCTAAAAGAAACATTACACGAAACACCTAACTTCTGTGGCAGACACAATAACAGAGTAATAGACATCTCATTCCCAAGAGAAATAGCTGTCTCTCTCCCTTTTTCATGTCACTGTTCAGAATGCATTCCACAAAACTATCCACGTGCTAATGTTACTTACATGTTCTTTGAAATATGCAACAGCTCTATGTGCACACATTTCTAAGCTCTCGCCATTTGGAGGGGGGATATCATAACTCCTGCGCCATTCATGCACTTTTTCTTTACCAAATCTATCAGCTGTTTCTTGCTTGTTGAGACCCTGTAATTCCCCATACCTGCAACATCAAGAAGCCATGAAAGGTTTATCATTTAAAAATTAGAGAAAGATAGAAAACAGATGGTCAGATCCAAATAGGAAAATCAACACTAGGAAGCAGAAGAAAGGCATGTATTTACATTCTTTCATTCAACTGCCACGCTGTTATGACTGGGATAGACTGTTTCATCGTTTCTTCACTGTATATCTGACTCCAAATCTTTGCTTGTTCTGTTTCATTGTGCATTATGATTGGCACCTACAGGCATTATTACCAATTAGTTTCCACCTAAAAGGGGAGAAAAAATGGAAATGATACAAGTCGATAAATGACTAATTCACTACCTTCTTCCGGCGATGTTGGGTCATTGCAAGCATAGCAGTCATCTGCGCACGGATTAAAGCAGACGTGTAAATCATGTCAACTGGTATATTACTAATTCTTTTTCCAGCTTCAATTGCCTCTTCCACCCCTTTTTTGGTCAACGGCACATCCACACATCCAGTGAACAAATTTTTCTCATTCCACAATGACTCACCATGGCGAATTAAAATCAATGCAGTTTCATCTGAATTATCATGAACAAGTGAAAATTAATAAGACAAGGGCAAAAGTGGAAAGCTTAGGGTAGAACTTTTTCTCCATCATTGTTAACTAGAAAAGAAAACTCTTTATCAGTCAAATGAAGAGGATAGAAAGCTCTCCACTAAAATTTCAAACGACCCGATATGTAGGATAAACTAATAAGGAGCATATTTGCAATTTCAAGTACAGTGATGTGATACAGCAAATAAATTACAGACTTCACTGTTGTTAGAGCAAGACCAGCAAAAGACAGTTCACTAAAAGACACAGTGAATGATCAGAGGGAGAGTGTTACTTGATTTCTTAAGAGAATCACTAATGTTGTTGTCTGAGGTCAACAGAACTGGATCTGCAACTGATGTGTTGGATGAGGATGCCCGAACAACACTTAACTTTGAGCCAGATGAGTGACTATGTCTGCTTCTCGCCGAGCTAGTATCACGACCAATAACCTTTGCAAGTTTAACAGAGGCATTCCCAAATCCTTTGAGAGAACCAAAACCATCAAAACGTTCATGGGAGTGAAAAGTTCTAACTCCTTGGTGAAATGTAGCAACTGCCATTCTGGAACACCACCAATAACGGTAGATATTATCAGGCCAGACTGGTTTTTGCTTTGGACAAGGCATGATGCGAAATAAAAAGTCTAAACAAGTAACGCTCCTAGTATTCCATATAAGATTAACACTTTTGACCAATAATCGTAATTTTATTCTACAGAATCGTGCCTCGTCCCAGTAAATGAAAAAGAAGAGAATACATAAACAACAAAACGAACTCCCTAGTTCACCTTCGTTTTTGTTTTTTGTTTTTTTTTTTTTTTAATTTAGTACCTTTACTTCGGAAACTGGTCTTTTTTTTCTTAAGTGGTTCCACGTTGAAAGACAGAAAGGTTTTAAATCCAACGAACGTATATAAGCTTGGAAACAATGTATCCGCAGACGTATTTCCAGTTCTTACGGTAGAGATCAAATCTAATGAAATCCCACAACCATCTAAAAGTAATTTATGAATAGCATAATCGAATGAGAAGTCCGTGTACTATGATCAGAAATGCTCCAAAAAAAAAAAAAGAAATTTTTCGTTTGGCTCGCTCAACTGAAACTGATCATAGAAAAGAAGACGAAAAAAACAATATAAATCTAAGCACAACTACATCAAACGAGCCGCAAATGTACCAAAATGCATCAGATCACCGGCAGAAACATCGTAATAGAAGACATAACATCGGTAAAAAAAACACTAGACAACATCAGCATTCATTTAATCCCATTTTCAGACTCAAGACAAACAAAAGAGATCCACCATACGCGCTAGTCCGACGAGAAAACCTCCAACCAGCCGAAGTTCACGAAAAGAAGCAATAAGGCCACAACCCTTTTCGGTTTACGAATTCATGAAGCAGCGACTGACCTTTATACGGTGAGAGAGACCGAATCAAGAAAAGGGTCCGTCAAAACCAAGGCAAATATGCCAGTTTCAGAACCTTACTGAGCAGCAGTCAAGACCCAAGAGCAGAATGAGACGAGAACTCGAGAAGAGCATGTCGATTCAACGCGACAGATGTATGTATCGAAGAGATCGTCTACAGATGTAAGAAACAAGGAAGGCTCCCTGTTTCCGTCTCTTTGCCTCTCGTTGCAGTAATAAGGGAGAAAGGAACGAGGGGGAAAATGGGGTGGCGTTTTTTATTGAGCTCGACACATTCGATTCGACGCGAAATATATGGGAAGTGGCAATGTGGGTAGGTGGCAGGAGGCGTCGCAGAACTCAGGAAGGGTCGCTGGCTTTTGGAGGCACTCGCGGCTGTTTCTTCCCTTCAACCAAACGTGACAAAAGACTTGCACTGAATCAGAATTCTGAAACTTTCCGGTCTTCGTTTTCGCCCTTCTGACTGCCGGCCAGGCCCGCCACGGGACTCACGAGGGGATCTCATTTCCGTATTAGAATGTGATAATCTGGTTTAATTCTTAAAACAAATTTATCACACTTGTGAGACATGTAACGTAAATTGGTTGGTCCCATGCAATTTTTTTAATTTCAAGCCAAATTGTTGCAAATAGATGGGGTAAAGAGCAAAAGAAATTGCAACTACTACAAAATTGGGGTCCAGATTGATTGAACAAGTAACCAACGGGGAACCCACTTTACTTGGACCCCTAACACTTGTGGCATGTACACTAGGGATACAACTTGTAAGTAACGGTCACATTAATGCCATTTATATTGGTGGAGGTGATATTCGTAAGTTTTTATAATATTCATTCAAGTTTTAAATAAATAAATACATTATTAGAAAAAGAGAAGTTTGGTTTGGTGATGGACATAAAACCGGTCTAGTCTAATTTGTCATTTGATTAGGTTTTGAGTTTGTCATGGACCGGTTGTACCCATAAAGACCAACCCACCCACTTGTTCGGTTCAACTCTTTGGAGCCATTTAGTAGGTCATTTGTTGTTTGGGATGTGAAATAACTGTTCGTGAAATAAATTCGGTCGTCCTAGCTAGAAAGAAACACAAGGCATTGATAGAGAAAAGACTAAAGAGTTTGGTAAAGGAGGGCGCTAGAGGGTAGAGACTAGAATTCCCCTCTTTTGAAAATAGGAACTCTGGAATAAAAGAAAATCTCGTTGATGTATTCATAATAACCAATCTCATTACGAATCGATTTCACCCAAGTGTTTTTAGTTACCTTTTTCTTACTTACAAGACATTTTTAGCTGGTATAGTGATGATACATAAATGTTAGCTTACGAAGAATACAAAATTTCACCATTAAAAAAACGAAGGACACAAACTAGACATGGTCAGAAAGTAATAAAGAATTTATTTAATTCACTATTTGTTTAGCCACACGGCTCGGAGGCTCGGCTACATAGAAAAAGCGAAAAACCCAAAGTACAACAGCCACAAGACGCGACCAACATAGCTTAAATAATCCAACACATATATAAATTCATCAATTTCATGTACCTAAAACAACATCGTAAGTAAAAAGGTTGGTAGGTAGGTTTTTCCGCCAATCAAACACGAAATATCGCATTACAGAGTCCAGATCTGAAGAAACCCCTCTCATCAAGAGAACATAAAAAAGGAAAGGAGAAAGAAGAAGAGGAATTGAAGATTTAATCAATCAATCTCTCTCTCAATCCTCGTATTCCTGGTATTGCCTGAGCAGTTCAGAGCAGCCGGCGACGGGGGCATCCTTCATGAAACCCAGGTTGTTGGCGTAGCGGGTGGCGGAAGCAATGCCGTTGTTGTTGGTGAGGAAGACGCGGGCGCGCTCGCGACCGGTCTCGATGGTGGCACACTCGCTGTGGGGGCTGCTGACGAGCACGGACTCGCAAATCTGGTCTTGGTGGTCATCGGCGACGAGGATCTTGTAGGTTCCATCCTTGTCGGTTACACCGTCTGCGGTGTAGAGCAGCTTCATGCTGTCTCTGTCTTTGCATTCCACTCTTACTTTGGCACCTGTAGAACCACAGCATCGATGAATCATCAATCAGATTTATAGTGTTGTCGAGAACCGAACCAGTAAATTCAACGGGAACACTCCCGTTTCTTTGTGCAGCTTGCAAAACGAAGCTCTAAAGCAGACCGTAGATTTTCTCCAAAGGATCGGAGAACAGTAATTGGAAATGCTGCATACCGGTAGTATAAACCTCCGATAAAATCCAATTTCGGCAGGTGCTTACGAACAAGTTAAAAAAAAAAAAAAAAAAAAAAAAAAAAATCAGAACAACAAAGAAGAGTGCAAATTAACACTCGCACGCTCCCAGATCCGTCACATCACAAGATCAACTAATGCTTTAGTACATTGTAGTAAAGCAAACTCGGCTACCGTGTTTCGTAACGATCGAGGAAGGCAATGAGCCCCGAGAGACTGCATTCATCAGAAGAGTCAAGAGAAGTTCCTCTCTCATTAACACAGAATAACAGCCAAATCAAACAGATCATTCATCAGATGTCACAGATCTGACACTCTCGCGCCACGCCACGGAACAATAAACCAGTGAGCGTCTAATCACTAGGTTGCGCACCACACAATCCATCCGAAACAAATCAGAGCCTCCAATCCCTCACTCTCGCAACAAAAAAAAAAAAAAATAAATAAATAAAAAAAATAAAAAAAATCGAAGAAGAAGAAAAAACCTAAAACGACTGGTTCAGATCTAAATCCGGCAAAGCAAACAAGTAAAGCGCAAATGAGTGGATAATAAACCTCAGATCTACAGCGATTCACAGAGAAGGAGTTTAGTCTCGAAAAATAATAGAAAGTGTATAAAGATTATAACCTTGCATATACTTGGTGTAGGGTGTCTCAAAGCCGCAGCGGCAAGTGTCACAGTAGACACGGCCCTGGACGGTGAAGAAGGTGCGAGCAGGGAGACCGGGACGAGCAGCAGCGAGCGCCGGGAGGAGGCAGAGAGCAAGGAATATCACCAGCTTCGCCATGGGAACGAATCGTTGCGAGCGAAAAAATTGGGGAAAGAAGTAGCGAGGATGAGACAGGGGAGAGGCAGTAAGTAATAAATAAAGGCGAAGAAGAAGAAGAAGAAGAAGAAGAAGAAGAAGAGTGGACGTCGGTGATGATGAGAGAGAGAGAGAAAAAGAGAGGGAAAAAGAGAGATGGAAAAACCGGAAAAAGTGTTTCAGAGGTCACATGGGGTGGGTTACAGTCTTACAGAATACAGAGAGCGGGACGCGCTTCTGGATTGTTGTCATTCATGGATATTGGTGTCGGTGGGTCCACCCATTTCCTCCACGCGGATATTAATATTATTCGGCGCCAATTTAGGCCCCTCTTTTTTCAATTAAGATTTTTTAATTACAGCCCACGATGGCGCCAATCTCGCGCGCAACCACCATTAAATGTTTCTACTTTCTAGACTGACTGATTATATCTTAACCATCCGATTACGGAGTGCAGATCCGATTACGAAGTGCAGATCCGATTACGGAGTGCAGATCCGATTACGGAGTGACACTGTACCAGTGTAAAATAATTTTCCACCGAAATATAATAAACACAGAATTAAGAAAAAAATTTAATTAAGAGGCGGCCATCACAGTTGACAGCGGCGGCCTTCACGGATCACACCAGGCAGCGTGCTGAGGAGGTCTTCAATGCCAACGCGCTTTACCCTTTTCTATTTTTCTCTTACCATTAACCCAACGAGAAACCTTTTTTCAACAAAATTGAAGCAAAATCCCAAGGAAGCAAACGGTCATTTAATTGCTGCTCATCATGCAAAACCGCGAAAGAGTTGCTTTGCGGAACGATCAAGTTACAAGATTCGAGACGTGAACGGGACGGATAACGGAAAATTCTCGGTTGTCTAAATTGACCGTAAAAAAAAAAAAAAAACCAAATAAGTTATGCAATAATTATTAATTATATTATTTATAAGAATATTAGTTATATTATTTATTGCATGCTGCATAGTATTATTATATATGAACTCAGTCATATAAAGTCCCAATCTGTTCCGGCCGGCCCATCCATGAAGCCGGCCCATCAATACTTCTTAAATCGGTGGGAGCGTCTGGCAAGACTTGCTACATTACGGAACCCACTGGGGGTCGGGGAAGGCATAATCGATTTGCATATAACAAGTCACGAAGGGGCATATTATCGGCTGGCCCACCACCACCACGGCCCATCAAAAGAAAAGAATAACGAGCATCCGGTCACAAGCGTAGACTCACAACAGTCCCCCCGCCCAATCACGGCAAAACGGAGTAAACAAACAAACAGCAATGACAATTCAGCATAATTACCAACACGACCACCTTACGACCCGCTAGTACTCACGCAACTCACCGCAAATTCTTAGATGAGGCCTCGTATGTAATTTCGATCATCTCTTCGCCGGATTTTTCGTCGACGTCTTCTTCCTCGGGATACACTTCCCCGCGGCGCCACCGTCGCCGCCGCCGCCGCTCATCTCGGCTCTCTCTTCCGCCAGCCCCGATTTCCCGCTCCTGCCGCACAAAAAAGGTATCCATCCAATCAGAGACATTGACACAACGTCGTTCCCGCTTTGCGGCTCACCGCCTAGTCGGAAGACTCACCTTTCTTCCTTGTACGAGGACGATTTCTTCAAAGAGGGCTCCGCGCCCACCCGGTTCTCCGACATCGACTCCACGATGCTCCCGCTGAAATACTCCTTCTCTTCCGATTGCAGGTTCCCGAACCGGGGATTCTCCGAAATGTAACCGATCTCCTCCTCCTCGATCGACCGAGCCGTCTTGCACAGAACCCCCTTGTGCAGGCTGCTGCTCTTCCTCGACTCCGCCGCGGCGTTCACCGCCCTCGTCACCGACGAGCTCCCGTTCCTCCGGGCGGAGGTGGACCCGCAGGCGATGAGCTGAAGAAGCACCGACCCGTTCCGGGTCGCCCCCGATTCCGACCCCGAGTCGTACTCGACCGACTCTTTCGGTCTTCGTCTCTGGGTTTTCTCGGAAACGGTCGAGGAGGAGGAAGCAGGGGAACCTTCCTCACGGGGGAGCTCCGTTGCGTTGTTTTGGGCTTTGGGGTTCTCGTTTTCTTCGATCTCCTCCGTGGACACGCCCCGTGAACAGCGGGAGGAGGAGGTGTTGGAGCTGCTGTTGCTTAGTTTCTCTTCTTCCTCCTGCAGGACGACTGCGTCTTCTCCCTCCTCGATTTCTCTGGCATGAACAGGGGAGAGGGGTATGCGCTTTGAAGGGAAAGTAGGTTCTGTGTTTTGGTGCCTGGGGATGATCACTTGTTGTTGAAGGTGTTGAAGTTGGAGTCTCTCTGCAATGAAAAAATCGATGAGTACTTAAAAACATGCAGTAATATTATTGGTCGTCCTTCTAAAAAAACAGCAGCAGCAGCAGCAGCAAAAGTAAGGAAATTTCTTGAACTCATAAGTGCTGACCTGCGCAGCCGTCGATCAACTCGGAACCCTTCAGAACATACTCGGCTCCTTCTGCAGGATATATGACATCGTTCTCGGACAAGTCGTTCCATACATACCCGTTCTTGTAGCTCCTGCATGTTGCAACTTACAACTCAAGGTCAATAACCAAAAGAGTACAGAATCAGCAGAAGACGCTTAAAATTCCCAATTTCGATTCAGGACGAGAAAAGCCATTGATCGAGGGTTCAGAGAGTGGATTTCAAGCATTCAAAGGAAACCCTTTTGTTTTTTTTAGGACAAAACCCCGTTAAAATGATGAATGATCATAGCGTAAATCCGAACGAAGTAGATGAGCGACGACGCAAATTCATTATACCTTTTGCAGGACCAGGCGAAGAGAGACACCATTCCTCTGCCTCTCAGAACAGTAAGCCTATCGATCACATCTTCAGGAAGAACCAAGAAAGCAGAAGAAAAGATCAATAGTAAAGATTTCAACTTTTGAGCAGTAGACTGGAAATGTCAAAAAAAGGATATATCATATATCCTTACCTTTCAAACGTAGCTGCTGGTTGGCCAAATGAGAAACCTCCATGTAATGTGGGTGTTCGAGCTGCCCATTTCTGCAGAGATAATACACCACCTGCACTTTCCTGAACATCCTCATTTTGGGTTGCATGCAGACCCGAGCCCTCTCCGGGCTCGCCTCTCGACTCCTCCTGGCTCGAATATCCATCTCCAAACCTTCTATCCTTCTTCCTCCTTCCCAAACGAAGCTTTCAACGTCTTCGCTCTTGTTCTTATCTAACGTAGTAGTACAGAAACAGAGAGACCTCGAAAGGAGCAAGGCAGGGTTTTTGGGTGCTCTCGGGAGGGGAGGGAAACCCGGGAAACATATACAAACAAGACTAGAGAGTTCTCAGGGAATAATGAAGCATCAATGGTGACTGAGTGGTGAGGGATGACGAGTGAGGCAGTGACCACCTTACAGAACATAAAAAGAGAGTAATTGTTTACTTACTTTAATCTCTGACGGGTTATTTGTTTGTTTCTGTGTGGATAAAAAGATTAAAAGGGGGGATGGGGAAGAAGGAGCAGAGATTGAGATTCGAGTTTGACGTTTTCGGGGAGAACTGCACGTCAGACATTAAAAGTTTTTTCAACCTGACTCTCTCAAGTTCAGGCAGTACACTGCTCTCTGCGACGCCGAGCAGGTTTTCATTTTTTTTTTTTTTTTTTTTAATGGTGAAACAATCTCATTTGAGAAGTCAGAAAAAAGTCTTCTCTTTCAACAGTGATCCAATGGCTTTTCTCCCTTTGCTTCCTCTTCGTAAAAGAGGAGTTTTTTTGTTTTTTTTTTGGGTGTGATTTTTTATGAAGTGTAGTGTACTACACCATTTAATTGTTCTTACTTGTCTTCTATATCACGGCCACAATGAATTATATATATGCCAGCCACTTACACCCAAATCTTTACTATCTGGTGATTGCTGCTGCTCCCATCCATCTTCCCTTTAATTTCAATCAAGAGACATAAAGTGCTAAGCAACCTCACACTTGCAGGCAAGGAATTCATAGACAAAATGAATATATATCAGTGGAAAGGAACGAGAGGTGTAAAGGAAAAAAAATTCAGAGTATTAAACATTTTAATGGAGTTTTCTACTTACCCATTTCAGAGAGAGGGCTTAAATTTTCCCGAGTACAAAGCCAGTTGTAAAATTGAATCTGAAACTGCAGTAGCAGTGGCACACGAGTACTGGGCCACTGGCTACTCAATTCAGTTGCTCAGCGGAGCGAGAATGAAGCAGGGGACTGGCCTTTCCTTACAGGCTTCAGGTCTCTAGAGTAGAGGGAGACCTCCTGATGGACTCTCTCTCTCTCTCTCTCTCTCTCACCCGATTTCTTGTTCTCCTCTCCTCTCTCCTCAGCTCCGGGCTCTGCGCAGCTGGGATCGTCTCGTCTGTCCAACTTCGGAGGTCACCTTTTCCTTAATAAATACCCTCGATCGGTTGCTTTTGCTTCTGTTCTTCTGTTATGTTCACGGGGCATCGAACATAGAGCCGAGCAGGTTGTCGTCCCATCACTCCAGAGGCCTAAATCCTAATCTCTACTCACTGCTCTGTACTCTCACCAATTCCACTGTTCTGTGTCTACTTCTGGGAAGAGCAGACGACGACCTACGGTGAGTGAATTCAGCAATTACATTTACGGCTCCTCGACTGGTACAAGAGATCAAGGAGGCTCGATATCAAGACTCTGTCTCAAATGGTCGATCTGATTCTGGGTTGATGAGGGGATTAAGTGCAGAGGCCACTGGGCAGCCGCAGATGTCTACAAAAGGCAATTCCGGTGCTCGAGGGTCGAAATCCTGATCGCAGCTTTCGGCTCCGACGTGACCCAATATCTACACTAATGCCAGAATTACGCAGTAAATATGTACAGAAATACGTACGAAAAGAAACGTCAAATCGGAGGCAGGAGGCAAGTAAACCACTCTGCTGCCATTTTTGCCTCGACAAGAAACTCCGGGAATTCGGTATCGGTAAACGTTAATTTCCTTGTGTTGCATTTTGTTACGTCTAGTTGCCTCATCCATGTTTCTGGAGAATCGGGATACAGTTGCAGGCGACATTTTGGATCGTCGTCTGTGTTCGACGAATTGCCCCAACGAAAGACAAACGAGGTCTCAATCAATCGATGGCCCGAATCTGCTACAACAACTATTCATGTTTGCAGAGCCGCAGTAACGCCAGCAAAACGATGTTTACTCCATTTTTGCTCCCTGTGGCGCCGATGTAGAAGAACCTCTCTGTCACAGCCAAGTCCTTTTCTTTAGCTTAACGTTGACATTTGCTGTGTTACTTAAGATCGAAAAGATTTGGTTCCCAAAATGAAAAAAGATTTGGTTGACATTTGCTGTGTTACTTTCGGCATGTGAGGAATCTGCAATACCCAAATCTGTGTTCTTCATCTTTCTTTGTCCTTGATGTCAATTGCTAGCAGAATGAAAGGCGAGTACCAATTAAACAATGGTTATGGAGTTCAAAGAGCAGGCCAGGTTTCGAATGCAAGATCACTAGGCATTCGAAACCTTTTGTTGTTTGTATACAGATGCCAGACCCTTCCCCTGAAGAATGTAGCAGAGTGACAAGCGGCAGGGTAGAGGATTATTAGCGACTTGCCAAAGCTCAACTGGATGTTTATGTTTGGTCCTATTGGACGCTGAAGAATGTTTACAATCAGTGAAGTATGGAATTGATGCTTAAGAATCAACAAATGATCAGAATCTGAAATGCTTTCCGATGGCAAAATTTAGATAACAGGGGCTTGGGATTTCTCATTACAAAGCGCACCCACCTGTCTTCTTATAATTCTGCTAATTGAATATCTCTGCCCAGTAATTTCCATGCCATACAATACAGAAATGCAGGAATAATCTCAATAAGTATAATCAGTAGGCTACTTTTATACTCCCAAACCCTAATTTTAATGAAACTAATATACTGCCATACAACAAAAGTGGTGCATTTTTTATGATCAAAAGAAGAATAGCATCTTCACTGATTCCTAATAATTCTCACGAAATTAGTTAGTCCATAGTATCCAACCATTCCAACGACTAGGCAAGACGGCCTTCTCAAGATTGGGATATTCAACAAAGAAGAGAATAATAACATTCATCATTATCAAGGTTTTCATCTTGAAATAAAGGAAGAGAAAGCTCTACAAGAGACTTTCCAGAGATACCTCACAAAAATTGTGCTTCAAGAAGAAGAAAAGAAAAAGAACTTGTTAATGACTAAATTATACAGATCAAGCCTGTAAGTCTGTTGGCTCCACCACCGCTAACATTAGTGTTACCATGCAAGTTCCATTCATCTTCAATGCATAAGGATCAATTGGCTTTTATCATTGCTTTCACCGAACACTAAACCAATGCAAACATGAAATGAATCCACACAGGGAGGACAAGATACAACAAAAGGAGTGAAGAGCCAAAGCACCACAACAACGCTAAGAGAGTTCAATGACATTCACAGGCAAATCCTTTAAAGGCAACAGACAAGAATTCCAGAGAAAAGATATAAAACCACCGTATGTAACAACACATTGAAAAACGAATGCTAAAACTCAGATTCACCACTGCTTCCCTGAGACGATGAATTCAACTACCAATTGTGTTCTATTGCCACAAATTGTACATATAGACTAGAGAAAAGCTTAACGCAACAACAGATTATCTTAAATACTAAAAAAAAAAAACATTGGAAAGAATAGTGATGAAGGAAGGAGGCAACATACTTCAAATTCCTTTTCCAGTTGTATACACCGAAAGAACACTCACTCACTTGATTCATCACTTAGAAGCCAACAAAATCTCTGGCTTCCTGGGTTTGCTTGGTGTACTCGGATTGGAGGCCACACTGATGATGGTCTCCTTGGCAATTGCTCGGGCTCTCTTATCCAACTGTATCAAACTCCTTGTGGCTAGTATAGCCTGTGGCATTACATCATGCATGGCTCGGGCATATAAACTCCTCACAGCCTCTCCTGCAGCTTCCCTCACATCCTGCTCATTCATTGGCGCCAAAAGACAATGCCCCAAAATTCTCAACACCGGTTGTAAAAGCTCCCATGGAAGAGGGATCCTGGACCCCCTAAAAAACCTACCGTTCTCCACAGAATCCCCATTCGGCAATCCTTTGTCTCCAATTTCCAATTTTTCCATCTCGTCTTCTAGATTCTCGGCATCGTCGGCGTAACCCCTCGACGGGTTCTCAAAGCACGAGAAAGGCTCCTGTTCCCGATCAAACTCGCCCCTGCAAGAACAATTCTGCCCCGCCCACGCGGAGGCAAATTCGCACAAATCGAGTTTGGACCAACTGGGCATGTGGGAAATCTTCTTGTAGTAGGAGTCGAGGGCGACGGCGACGATACAAGCGCGTTTGGTGGACTTCACGGCGAGTTGGGGTTCGAGCGGATCCGAGAGCACCGCGACGTTCGGCTGCTTGTGGGACGGCGGCGGGACCCTGGGCGCGTGATACAGGGACGGCTGCGAGAGATCCGGAACCGAAATCAAGACGGGTTTCCCGTTCCTCAACTTGGCTTCGCAGGCGTAGAGGGCGAGGAGGACGGCCTCGAAGCCGGCGAGGGAGGGGGTGGGCCCCAAGTGGACGACTCGGGAGAGGTAGAGCCCGGCGAGAAGCGGGATGAAAGAGAGGACGACGAGGCGGAGGTCCGGGTCGGAGGACTGGAAGGTGTCGTAGAGCCAGTGGCAGAGGGGGTCGTCCCCTGCGCCGGAGTCGGGAGAACAGAGGGCCCCCGAGACGGCGGCGAAGGTCGCGGGGGACTGGAGGAGGGAGAAGGCGGGGCGGTCTGAGTCTGCGAGGGAGGAGAGGGAGAGGTCGGAGGGGAAGAGTGTGGAGAGGGACTGAATGTGCGCCCGGGCCTTGGAGATGGATTCCCACCAGGAAGGCGTCGCCGGGGCGTGGTTAGGGTTGGAGGAAGAGGTGGTGGAGGTGGAAGGAGACGGCGACGAAGGTTGGTGGCCTACCTGCTGGATCTCCATCCCCACCATCGATTCCTTCACCATCACCGCACCGGTCAAATCGCTCTCTCGCCGGAGCCAGATTCCTCTCACTCGGCCCTTTGAGTCAATAATAAATCACGCACCTTGGACTCTCCGGACTCTCCGGACTCTCCGAGAGAGAGATCAGTTGAGAGAGAGAGAGATCAGTTGAGAGAGAGAGAGATCAGTTGAGAGAGAGAGATCAGTAGAGAGAGAGAGAGATCAGTAGAGAGAGAGAGAGATCAGTAGAGAGAGAGAGATCAGTAGAGAGAGAGATCAGTAGAGAGAGAGATCAGTAGAGAGAGAGATCAGTAGAGAGAGAGATCAGTAGAGAGAGAGATCAGTAGAGAGAGAGATCAGTAGAGAGAGAGATCAGTAGAGAGAGAGATCAGTAGAGAGAGAGATCAGATAGAGAGATCAGATAGAGAGAGAGATCAGTAGAGAGAGAGAGAGATATATAGAGAGAGAGAGAGAGAGAAAGAGAGAGAGAGAGAGAGAGATAGATCAGAGAGAGAGAGAGAGAGATCATAGAGAGAGAGAGAGAGAGATCAGTAGAGAGAGAGAGAGAGAGAGATCAGAGAGAGAGAGAGAGAGAAAGCAGAGAGAGAGAGAGAGAGAGATCAGTAGAGAGAGAGAGAGAGAGAGATCAGTAGAGAGAGAGAGAGAGAGAGATCAGTAGAGAGAGAGAGAGAGAGAGAGAGAGAGAGAGAGAGAGAGAGATCAGTAGAGAGAGAGAGAGATCAGTAGAGAAACGACAGCGCAGATACTGTAGCATTAAAGGCCAAAGAGTACCACCCGGGGCCGGAATAAAAAAGCCGAAATCCAGCGAGGAGAAACCGAAAAGGGAAGATAATTAGTCGACCGTTGACGTGGACTAAATTACTAATACACGATTAAGCGCTCCCCGATGAACCAAAAAGGACCCGTACGCCCCTACAGCCGCAGCAAGAAAAGATTCAAATAACCGGGTAATTAGAAAGGATAATATTGGCTTTTCGCACTATATTTACTCTTATCTAATGGCGTGCCATAGGCGTGGGTCCCTATCCAAAAGGGCCCCACGGAGGCAAACCGTTGAGGTTCATAAGTGCAGTCAAAAAGGTGTAGTGTGACTGACTTGACTGAGTAGGCCCTCTTTTGAACCGGCAGTGTGATCTGGACTCGGCTGACCCGGGAATGGGTTTCGGTTTCAGGATCGGTCAACCACGTTTGAGTGACGTCGTGCCCCTCTATTCAAATATTTATGTTGGGATCCCTCTTATCTTATGAGGAAGGAACCTTGGTTCTTGCCTGGGTTACTCGTCAATGCTTCCTCTGCGGGTTCCTCTCCTGCTCGAATTCACTACAGGTTGCGATTTGCGTAGAAGACACGCACCATTCTCCCCCGGAAGCGCCTTTCATGGAGAACATGATACCCGACTTGTCTGAAAATGGGCGCGTTCGGACCGTCACTTGTTGCCTATGCGCGAAGAGCCCGATCCGGGTCTTCTTCTCCACTTACGCCAGACTTCCGAAAATTGAACAAGAACCTCTCGTGGTTGATCCAAACCGGCCAATTGACGGAGGCGCGCCGCATGTTCGAACAATTGCCCCAAAGGAATGTCATTACTTGGAATGCAATGATCAGTGGTTACCTTCGAAACGGAGAGATAGTCTCCGCGCGGAGACTGTTCGATGACATGCCCGAGAGAAACGTTGTGTCCTGGAATTTGATGATCTCGGGTTATGTGGATTGTCGTTCCGCCCAACAGATGTTGGAGTGTCGGCGTCTCTTCGATCAAATGCCGGAAAGGGATTGCGTCTCTTGGAATACCATGATTAGTGGGTATGCACGAAACAGGAAAATGGTGGACGCCGTGAAGTTGTTTCAGAGAATGCCAGTTAAGAATGTTATTACGTGGAATGCCATGATTACGGGTTTCTTGCACAATGGAGATGTTCAGAGAGCCATCGAGTTGTTTCATAGAATGCCAATTCGAGATTCAGCATCTGTAAGTGCAATAGTTTCGGGTCTTATTCGGAATGGTATGTTGGATGAAGCTGCAAAATTTTTGCATAAACATGGGAAGAATGGTGAACAGGGAGATGCTCTTGATGCTTATAATACACTAATTGCTGGATATGGTCAGCATGGAAGGGTCATTGAAGCACGCCAGCTATTTGATAAGATTCCAGGTGCGGTAACCTTAAGTAAGGAAGATACAGCCAAAACTAACACTGACAACCAGAAGCTGAAATTCGCCAGAAATTTAATCTCATGGAATTCTATGATTATGTGCTATGTCAAGGCTGGTGACACTGCTTCCGCTCAGGATTTGTTTGATGAGATGCCAGAGAGAGATGTTTTTTCATGGAATACCATGATTAATGCCTACATCCAGGAAGGCAAACTTGCCAAAGCTTTGCACCTTTTTAATGGAATGCCTAATCGTGATTCTCGATCTTGGAATTTTATGATCTCTGGCTATGCACAGAATGGTGAATTGGAAATTGCACGTGATTTCTTCAATAGAATGCCCCAAAAGAACTTAGTCTCATGGAACTCGATTGTTGCTGGATATGAACAGAATGGACATTATGAAGCTGCCTTCCAACTGTTCATCGAGATGCAAGAATTTGGGGAAAAACCTGATCTACATACACTATCATCCATACTAAGTGCTTGTGCTGGTCTTGGGGGTCTTTTTCAGGGCATGCAGATTCATCAGCTGGTAGCAAAGACAGTTATTGCCGATATTCCTGTAAATAATTCCATCATAACTATGTATGCTAGGTGTGGGAACATAAGAGATGCAAGGGCTATCTTTGACGACATGAAAACGAAGAGGGATGTTGTGACATGGAATGCCATGATTGGCGGTTATGCTCGGCACGGTTTCGCAGGTGAAGCACTCAACCTTTTCAAAGAAATGAAAAGGATGAAAGTGAAACCCACCTATTTAACTTTTGTTTCAGTACTGCATGCTTGTGATCACGCAGGCTTGGTGACCGAAGCGAGGAAGCATTTTGATTCTATGGTTAATGAGTTTGGAATTGCACCTAGAGTTGAACACTATGCATCACTTGTTGACGTAATTGGTAGGCATGGAAATCTGGAAGAAGCACTGGAGCTGGTCAGGGGCATGCCAGTTGAACCAGATAGTACTGTTTGGGGTGCATTGCTTGGAGCTTGTAGGGTCCACAAGAATGTTGATGTGGCGTCCATTGCTGCAGAGGAGCTAATGAGACTGGAACCTGAAAGCTCGGCACCATATGTCTTACTGCATAATATGCATGTGGACTTAGGTAGATGGGAAGATGCAAAAGAAGCAAGAAGGAAGATGGAGAAGAATGGGATCAGGAAACAATGTGGGTATAGCTGGATTGAATTGCATGACAAGGTTCATCTGTTTGCTTCAGGTGACAGTGACCATCCCAATGCTGAGGAAATTCTTGCTTTGACGGAGAACTTGAAGAAAGTCATAAAGGATTTGGAATTTTGAGATTTTTTAACCAGTATATGATATTCGATAAAGAAATTCTTATGACGACAAGGAGAACTTCATCCGATGGGGTGAATAAAAGGAGAGGAAAGTTTCCACTGGCTTAGCAACTGATTTTCTGTATCTTGTATTTAATTATATTTAATTCATTCAGGCATATGTCAGATATGATCATCCAAGGCTAGACATTCTTGAGATTGATTGATTTATGTGAAATAATCTGACTTTCTGTTGGGCATCATTATACTGATCAGAGTTACATTGTAGTATTTTTTTTGGACAGGAATTTTTCTTGGCAATGAAAACTGCGAGAATTTTCCAATTTGCTTTCTTCTTGCTTCCAATTTCCAGGAGCCCGGTTATAATGTTATAAGTCTATATCGACTTTTACAAGTTATGCTAAAAGCCAAAAGGATTCAACACCTTGATAATAAATATTGACAGTGATTCTTCCCGTCTGTCTGTCGTATTTCTGATGCTATCCTGGGAGAGTGTAAAAGGGAAAGGTATACCGCTAATGTTTCAAATTCATGTTTTGTCATTATGTAGGGATGGTGAAAAGCAGAGAATGGCAGCACGTATTGTCCTTGAGTTTCAAAGATTCATATGCATATGCATTTATTGTATTGTCCTTAAGAGGACAATGTTCTCCTCATGCTATTTTTCGGTGAAAGAAGACATTTCAAAGAAGTTCAGCATAACCACTGGCTTTAATTGAACACTAGTATCTGATTACTGATGATGAACCGAGCAGACCCTTTTCTTAAAAAAAATAAAAGTTCAGCATAGCCAGGCAAGTAGCTGGAGTTTTCTTGCACATACGGAAGGAAAGACATGCTCTCATTGGGCCCTGCATTCAAGGTCCTCCTCCTCCATCTCCCAAGTCCAATCTATTCAGAAACTGGATAGAGACTGTAAAACTTGGTGAAACCCACCCACTCTCCCTTGGGTGAGAAACCAAAAGGCAGAAGCGGGTGACCCCAAAAATTTGAGATTTGGTAGTGGTTCCACTTCCAGCCATTGTTCTTGTTCTCATCATAATTGCTCTCTTATTGTTGATATCAGATCTTTCGTCACGAAATTATATATTATTATTGACAGGATTTGCAAGCTTGCATGGTAGAGTTGAATATCCTCACGAGATCAAATGATCTGACACTGGCTGATGGCAGGATCTGCCTCTCGGTCCCAGTGAGAAACGAAGGAGGTCTGATAATTCAGTGGTTGAGCAGACGAGAGGGTCAGAAGCCTGGTATTTTTTCCGCTTTCCTATGAATCAACCCAGTTCTTACGAATCACATATATATACAAATGTGACCTCCAGCTATTTTATGATCTGCCCATCATTCCTCCTCTGATATCTGCTCATATTTGCAGTCTGAAGCATGATAATGGATGCAGGAATGGACCCTCACTCACGTACCCACCTATTTGAAGCGAGTGGGCACAGTTGGAAGTTGGAACGCAGAGGATCTCAATTCTCAAGTGCAGTGAATTCACCAAGCTACTTGATTTTTCAGGAGGAGGCCAAAGAGGGAGTGAAAAATGGAGATTTATGGATTGGAAACCCACCCATCTATATATATATTTTGTGAAATGGGTGTGGGGAGGGAAGGTACATCACACCTTTCTCTGTCCATATATAGTGGGGAACACCATAAATTGGCCTCCCCAAAGTGCAAACATGAATTGAAAGATTCTCATCAGTGTGCCCCCATCAGCAAGGAGCCTCTCTCAATTGTTACCCCCCTTTGGTCCATCACACTTAAAAACACGCTTCTCTTCTATTCCTTTATTTCTTCTATGTATCAGTATTTCTCAAAGTAATTTCTGTTTCAGCTTTGATATGTTTTCATGGTTTCTTCTGACTCTTGTCTCCCTCTTTTATTTCATCATCTGCTGCAATTTTATCTCATCACTTCTTCCTTTCCCTTAAAAATCTGTGGAAAGCAGCGACCCATTGAATTAGGTGGCCACTGTTTTTATTCCCAGGGAATTGAATTGTGTGAGGAGTATGAGAGAGACACACCAGAAGGGGAGAGGAACCAGAAAAAAAAAAAAAAAAAAAAAAAAAAAAAAAAAAAAAAAAAAAAAAGAGGCTCTGTTCTTGATTGATTCATCCAATCTCCCAAAAAAAGAAAAACTATTTTGTGAAGAAAATTAATGATTTTGACATTTTTAAAAAAAATAAAATAAATCAGTGTGCAAGTGCTAGTGAATTTATAAGAAGGGAAGTGGACCCATTGTTGGCCTTTAGCATTGATTAATGATGAGAATGCAAAGGTGGGGCTGGCGTCACTATCTTCCCACCACTCCTTTTAATATTGAGAAAGTCTCTCTGTCTGTGAGTGTGTGTGTGTGTTTTTTTTTTTTTTAAAAAAAAAAAAAAAATTAATATTTTTTAATTATTGGGGTTTCGCAATTCTACACAAAGATGAAAGAACAATATTTTTATTTTTTATTTTATTTTCTTTTTTGTTGGTGAGTGAGACAGGTGTGGACCCTAGCACAAATAATTGCCTCCACCCCTCCATAAACCAAAACTTCTTCTCCAATACCTCACACGCATGCCCTCCGACTTGGGAGCCTCGGTCGGACCACAGTCCTATTATCTATATATTTTATTATTTTTATTATTTATTTTTATTACTCAGGTTTACTGAGGTTTTTTTTTAGAGAGAAAAAAAAAAAAAAATAAAAAAAAAAAAAAAAAAAAAGAGGGAGGGAGTAGGGTCCCTCCTTTTACTATAGCAAGTTAAACGAGCACTTTTGGGCGCATGAAGGTCCCAATAGAGGGACGCCCTTAGACTGGCTTGAGAGGGCAGCTCCGTTGCAGCCTGCCTCACCACTTCATCTCACCCTGTCTCGTTAAATCCAGGACTGTCGGATACATTCCCTAAATAGTCACATAAATAGACAACAGGGCACACGGTTTTATTTATTTTTATTTATTTATTTATATTTAATTATTTATATTTATTTATTTATTAGA
Organism: Aristolochia fimbriata; assembly: GCA_019845555.1. Taxonomy (NCBI): domain Eukaryota; kingdom Viridiplantae; phylum Streptophyta; class Magnoliopsida; order Piperales; family Aristolochiaceae; genus Aristolochia; species Aristolochia fimbriata. The sequence continues at coordinate 37,783,852 of CM034080.1, forward strand.
TTACTATGCATAAGCACGTAAAGAGAAAAAGCGTAGTTTCTCCATGGGCCAAAGTTTTAACATTATTATTATCTTTAATGAAAAATAACAAACATCTTTATTTATTTATTTCCTCGTGGGTAGGGCCTACCCTAAGTAATTAGTAGTACCATTCCACTCCCTTGGCTTCTTTTTATTTGTTGAGAAGGACCGCACATACCATAGGTTCGATTTTTATTTATTTATTTATTTATAAAAAGGACCCACTAAAATCATGACTAAAATTATTTAAATAGGCAGTAGTAAAAAAGGAGGGCAATTATTTGGGGAGAGGATGAGAGAAAAGAATGGCAAGTATACGTAAGCAAATTGAAGAAAAGGGTAGAGAATAGTAATATATATATATATATATATATATATATATGAATGAATGAATGGTATGTGGTCACTTTTTGTGTGTGTGTGTGTGTGTGTGCAGTTTAGTTTATTTAGGTGCGCACGAAGAGTTGGAGCCATTGGTAAGTTCTAGTGCCACTAATTATCATTGCTATTCCTTTTGGCCTGCCCCTCTTTGGCTCTTTCCTTTCCATTGACATCGACTCGTATGATCGTATCACCCTCAATCCCTATCTATGCATCCTAAAATATTTCCTACTTAAAACTAACCACTTAATTCATTACAACTCAATCCTAATTATTAAAATAGTCATTCACTATTACCACAAATCAATCTTCAAATCGATACCGATCTAGAAGCTTAAAAGTACTTTTCAGCGTTCAGTTGGCCGTTATTTGGGAGGTCTTCTTCATCTATGGCAAAAACAAAATAATATATTTTCTATCAATTATTAAAAAAATAAAAAAAAAAAAAAAAAAAAAAAAAAAATCTTTTTATAAACTGGACTGGCCAGTGGCCATCAAACACTTTAATTTTCTCTCCGGTTTTTAAACAGTGTAAAAAATAATATATATTTAATTATATTTTATTATTATTAATAATTTAAAAAAAAAAAAAAAAAAAAGGGCGGAGAAGGGTAAAGGGGTCAACTTTTGTCTAATGCCGGTCCGTTATTTTTATGCCACATTAGGACTATTGTGTCGAGTGGGGCAGGGGCCATGCCAACACAAGTCCACACCTCTATAATTAGATGGACCACGGCGAGCCACATCTGTAGGGGACCACCACCCCTTCCCTAGTTCCCTAGTTCCCTAGTTCCCTCGTTCCTTCGTTCCCTCGTTCCCTCGTTCCCTAGTGACCATCGCCACTGTCAAACAAATACCCCCTTCCCGCCCCACCCGAGCACTGGGCAGTTGATTATAATCGGGCCGACTCTGTCCCACCATACAGCTCATTCCGTCCTGCCTCCCGGCTGGGTCCCATCCACTCTTTCCTTCTGTTTAATAATAACCAAAAAATAAAAAAAAAAGGGAAAATAAAAAGCATTATTATGTCGAATTTATGTTGGAAATACCTTTTTCGGCCGCAAGGGAAACGTCCACGAAAACGGGGTCCCACCCGGTGGGACCGCCTTGAGAACCCAAACAAAAGCGGCTCGCGAAGCGGACGGGGCTTTTTTGGTTTTTTCTTCGTCGTGGACTCGTGGGAAGGGAAGACTCTGGAGCGCGGAGTCTGACGGAGAGGTCCGTCTCACGGGAAGCTGAATTGGACTAGTGCCGGTGTCCGGTGAAGCGAACCGGATGCAGCCGGTCGTGGGGGAAGGTAGTGGCCAGTGGGGTCCAGCTGGACAGGGTTTCGTTGCGGCCTTCACCATCTGGCGCCCGGAGAGTTGGGAGGAGAGAGAAGGCACCGGCGCGTGACCGCATGTGAAAAAAATCCCACCCATGGAAGTGGGAATATTTCTCAAATTTCCATAAATAAAAAACTTAATTTTTGTTTTCCTTCCGTAAAAAAATAAAAGAAAAATAAAATGGAAATAAAATACATTACATACATAACAGGGGACTTTTTCCTTCCAAAAGAAAATCGACTTTTTCAAAATTATTTATTCCGTGATAACTTTTATAAAGTTTCAGGATAGAGATAAAGTTACGTGCCTTTAGTTTTGTTCGTACTATTTATCGAAAAGAGAATATTGTAGTTTTATTTTTATTCTTTTAAATGCGAAATATATAGCCGTCAATAATATAATCATCGTATATTATTAGTTTTCTTTTTTTGAGAAAAATAAAAAAGAAATATGGGGGGATTTTTTTTTTTTTTTTTTTTTTTTTTTTTTGCGTCGGTTTCTTGTAATTTTTTCGTATTCTTCCGGGAGGAAAGTAGAAAAACAATAATAAGTAAAAATAATAACGTGAAGGTGGTAGACTGGTAGTAGTACTAGTAAAGAAAAGGAGACGCTGACGTGTAGTCATATGTACGAAGACGAAGAAGCAACGGCGGAGATGAATCGATGTAATTTCTGGCTGTCCGTTCATCGCCGTCTCTCTCCTCCCTCCTCCCTCTTCTATATTTCTCACCACCGGACTCCTCCCTTGCTTCCCCCCTCGTCTCCTCCCGCTCACACCGCCGATCTCTCTTCGGCTCCCACTCAGTCGGCCCAGCACCGAAAAACCCTTTCTGGCTCTTCTTCTTCTTCTTCTTCTTCTTCTTCTTCTTCTTCTTCAGACACGAGAGTGAAGATGTTGCTCGGGAAGCGCCCCAGACCTCCGATGAGAAGGACCACCAGCTTGACGGAATTCACCCTCGATCTCGGCCCGTTGGAGGGCCCGCAGTCGTCCGATCAGGGCAACTCCCGGGACGGGCAGAAGGTGGCGGCGGCGAACGGGTCGGAGCACGGCGGGCGGAGATACCCAGGCGCCGCGCCGCCGGAGGGAGGGTTCGACCCGCGGTTCCTGGCGGTCGTTTCGCCGAGGACCCACCGGAGGAATTCCGGGGAATTTTTGGAGCCTGCGCATTTTTTGAGGGCTTGTGGCCTCTGCAAGCGCAGGCTCGGTCCCGGCAGGGACATCTACATGTACAGGTATTATTTGTTTTTGCTTCTTGGATCCCATCAACTCATTACTTTCCTTCTTCAAATATCCGACGAGTATTGATTAATTCAACCGCGAAAACTAACTGGTTCTTCTTTTCTTCCCTTTTTGCGATGCGTAAAGAGTTTATCCGACTCCATATCTTCTTTTTCCCGATTTCTCATCTCAAAGTCTTCTTCTTCTAAGTCCTCATCTGCATGTCGAGCAGTAACATGTTAAACGAAAATATGACTTCTTCCTCTGTTTACTCCGCGCGTTTCGATCAACATCCTCCTCTCTTCGCAGTCCTGTAAATCTTAATCTTAGTAACCAATCTGTACTTTCTCGTGCAGAACTTAGAGATCGTCGATGTTCCGTTTTAATTTTTCAAGCTTCGTCCGAATCCTCATCTCTTTTTTTTTTTTTTTTTTTTTTTCTGTTTTGGTGTCCGCAGGGGTGACACAGCGTTTTGTAGTCTAGAGTGCAGGCAACAGCAGATGAATCAAGACGAAAGAAAAGAGAAGTGTTCGTTCAGTTCAGTGAAGAAAGAGGCATCTCAGTCCACTGGATCTGAAGCTTCAAACAAGGGGGAAACGGTAGCAGCGGCCTGATCAGATTCAGACCTCACCGTCGATTATCTCTGAAACCTTACGATGGAGCCTTAAAACAGCTATTAAAAATACAGAAAACCAGATGGCATGCAGTATCGTCTCCTCTGTTTAGTCTGTATCCTAGACCCAGAAACCCCCGCCTCGAATTGAATGAATCTCTTCGCTTTCAAGAGTTTCATACTCGAAATTCAGCCTCCTCTGCACACTCCCCATGAGAATCATCGAAAAATGTACACACCCACCCAGCTCTTGTAGTTCTTACTACTACTACATCCTTCTTCTTCCTTCCCAGAAGAAAAAAAAGAAAAAAAAAAAAAAAAAAAAAAAAAAAGGCAGATCTTCTTAGCTTATTATTTCCTCAGTATGATTCTCTTTTCGTGTAAAATTATTATCAGGTGAGACGAGGAAGAAAAGAAAAGAAAAAAATAAAATAAAAAATAATGAATATAGAATTTTGAGTGTAGAAGAGATTCCCATCTTTTTCTAATGATTCTTCCTCCGATCATGTGGTTTTGAAAGAAGTTTCCCCAGGACTGCGGAAGAAGAAGGTAAATCCAGCGAAAGAGGAGACTTATCATCAGACGACTACCCATTAATCTATTCAAAAAATTTTAATGAAGCGAAGACGATTTCCTTTTCTTCTCGTAGTAACTTTCCCGGCTTCGCGGCAGCATAACAAATTCGATGTCTACCCATTTCTGGCCATGAAAAATTCCCCAGAGTTTTGTCTCCATGAAAATTCCGAAGCTTCTTCGAGCGGGTTCTTCTTTCCCGTTCTCGTTTTTTCGATTGTTTCGGCCGATTAAGTAACTAAAAAGATTTAATTCTGTTTCTTCTGGGGGGAGGGAGGGAATACAGAGATTCTGGGTTTGGTGGCGGGTTACGATTACGAAGCCATAAATTAAGCGAGCTGTGAGTTGCTTAAGCAGGGGGAACCGGGAACAGGGAATCTCCATTAATTATTGATTTTTTATTTGTTCTTTATTTTATTTTATTTTATTTTATTTTATTTTTTGGGGAAGTGGGGCCGTGACGGTGCGACTGTGCCGCTGTGGCTTCCATAATCAAGTCGGCCCCTCGATTCTGAAAGGAGAAAGAGATTCATTTGGAAGGTTTTGTGGTTTCGGTGACGACGCTTGGGCGGGTCCCATCACCTTTCGGGCCCACCCATTTTATTTTATGTTATTTTAACAGTTAACAGGCCCTCCCCCTTGGTTGCCGGTATTAGTCTCTCTTAATCACGATTAGTCCGTGTCAATCCTGACCGTCCGCTCCCGGCAGGTGGGCCCGCGTACGTTATTTTCAATTTTCATCGCTTTCGTGGAGAAAAGTTTCGGTCGGATAGGGCGTCCCCGGCTGCCCTCCTCCACCCGGTGGTCCACCGAACACGACAAGTCAGTCTGTCCCCACCATTGGGTCCCACCAATTTCCCACCAATTATTGATGAGTCCAAATTGGAGGGCAAAAATAATAATAATAATAATCCTTTTGATTATTTGGAAATAGAAAAAAAAAAAGAAGCAATATTAGATTAAAATCGGCGAAGTTAATATTAGTTTAGAAAAATCCGAATCATATAAGTAGATTAATGCATTAAAAAGTCCATCATATGCACCTGAAATGAAAGCATACTACTGTTTTTTATTTTATTTTAGCTTGATAATAATATTTTCTCTCTTTCAAACTTTCATACATTCAGTTATTGCTTTAAATAGTATTTAAAATGCTCCCAAATCTCCAACAGCAACCCTTCAAGATTTGAGGGGAATTATTTTATTCCTCGGTCAATGCAATCTCAATTTGCCAAATGGCAACACCTCAACAGGACCGATCGAATAACCTAATTTACTTTAGTATCTATCAAGCAAAAAAACCACACAAAAATAAAATAAAAATAAATAATCATTATTCTTGTGGGGCATCATTATTTTCTTTCTTATGTAAAAATAAACATAAAATTTTACTGTTATATAACTAAAAATTAGAAAAATCACTTATTACTAATCATTTTTTTTTTTTATCCCTTTAAGTCTGTTTTTATTTTATTTTTTATTTTTATTTTAAAAATAACTCCACTCCTTGCCTGGTGATGGGAGGACCGGGAATAATTAAAAGGGTTAAAGACAGCTTTGATGAATTTTATAAAAGGAAAGTTGTACTTTACAATGGGGCATCTTATTCAATTCTCACTTTCACAACCACTTGTCCCACTGGGACTATCTTTGCTAGGGCACACATTAAAAAAGAGCAAAGAAACACTCACAAATTATAGGGGAGGCCACCCTGGATTAAACATCAAAATGGGTGCATCTTAATTGCTTTTTTTCATGGTCCAGTCTTACAATATTTTTTAATGTTAGTGATTTTCTATGTTTTAAAAAATGGACCGGTCATTCGACCCGGGTGGGTTTTTGACAGCAAAACACCTGGTTAGACCAGGTTAGGACGATGGTTCAACCATTGAATATTATACCACTATGTATTTGTATATGTGGAAGTATTTTAGTTGTACTCGTATATTTTGAATCGGACCAAATCAATCAAAATTGGACTAATTAACTGTTTCATCTAAAACCTGTGAGAATAAATCGATTTATAACAGAGAATTTGTATTTAAATGTAAAAAATGCAAGTACAATCTCCTAATCTTCCTCTGATTCGATCTCCGTGTAAATTGATGAAGTTTCGAATTCTGGCGAGTTGACGTCGAAATATGAGTTTCTGAGCGAGTGTGTACGAACGATGATGGTTTCGTCGGTCGGACGGAAATATTTGTGTTCCGCGTGTATCGACTTGTTGACGTTGTCAGTGAACATGTAGAGCTGCTCCGATTTGAACTGGTAAATTCGACGAACTGCGAATCGCTTGAACTCCTTCGACTCGAGAGAACTTTTGTGCATGAGAGTGTTTCTCGACAAAAGAATTTTTCAACCCTTGACAGAATGTTTCTAACTATTTGTAGCTATTCCTGTCCATTTGTTGGGGGTCGATCCTTGGAATAAGGATCGTGATCCCTTTTCTGCGGCTTCTGTTGAGATGGGACTGACTTGGGCACTACCATCGAATGAGGATCATCGGTGGTTTTCGGTTTCTTCAGTTGGTGATCAGGCTTGGTCATTGGATGCTGAAGTGGCATACAAAGTGATTGGGAGCTAGGTGGTGTTGACGCGACAACTTGTTGCTGACTGGAAGGACGATTGTACTGATGACGCGGCGAAATAGATGGGTAGGTCCGGCAATGGGCTGTGAGAGGTTACTTTAAAAATCTGTGGTGCAGATCCATGATGACCGACCGAGTGGTGGGCGTTTGGGCTCACAGTATTTGTGCCGACCACATTTTGGTGTGTACATTAACCTCTAACTCTGGTTCGGTTCAATCTGGATTTTAAATTAATCCAATGATTTTGATTATTTTTTAAATTAATTTTTTGTTGGGTATTTATTTTCAAAAGTTGAGAATAACTAAGAAATAACGATAAACATGTTAATAATTAACCACACATTCATGCGTCCGAGTGACTCCATCCTGAGCTGTCCATGACTCCGGATCTCCTTAAAAATGGCAAAAAAACAAAAATGCTGGGGCAACATCACCCCATTTTCCTAATGCAACTTGCTCTTTCTTGCTTAAAACGGGAAAAAAAGAATATAACCCCTTTTTCTGTAGCTCTTATTTCTAACTCCAAGTTGTAAGACTTTGTCACGGGTTTCCACGTGGGAGGGTACTAGGTCACGGTGGAACGTTTTTAATGGGGTACTACCTACGACTAACTAGAACTGAAGTATATTAAATATAAAATACGCTTCAATTTCTTAAATAATAGTATTGGTCTTATCATGCAATTGAAGCGTGACAAACGTAATGTTTATAATTCGGTTAATTATATATTTACATGTGTCGCACGTGTGATGGTTGGAGGGAGTGGGTGGGGGGGGGGGGTTAACGCTATGCAGTAAGTGCTGAGCAAAGATTTGTGGAGTGGGTCCAGGGAGGTTTTCAGAGGTCACGACCGCTTGTGGCTTTTACACCTAAGCAGCTCCGTTAGGGCATCGTACGGTCAACATCAAAGATCAAACAAGGGTGGATTCCCTCCGTTAAAACACGGTGGACCCTTTATAAAAACAAAATATAAAATAAAATAAAACATAGTGGGCAAAGGGGATTTACTTTTTTATAAAAGTTCATATATAAGCAACGCATATATGCTCATATACAATGGGATACGGCCGATACGTATCTCTGATACGGCCGATATGTATCATGGGTGTCACTCTTTCAAGGTCCAAAATAAAGGCCCCAAAAAGTCCAAAAACGAGAAAATTGAGGGATGAGACCCTTCCGTTCCAAAATGACTGGCTCCTCGAAATAGGGACCCACGTTAGACACGAATGGGAACGAGCATTGGAGTTGATTGAAGAAGTGGATTAGTGGGGAGACACCCGTGCCTGCACGCTGCTACCCTCGACCGTATTACGTGTAAAGCGGTAAGTTGATGGCGATTGGGCCCCCTGTGTGTATTGAGCGTGCGTGACCCCTAAGGTCACCTGCATCAAATATGCAAATAATACCTTTTTATTTTATTTTATTTTTTCAATTTTCTCTCAATGAGAATATCTTCAAATAATATAACATATTAGCTAATTCTTCCTTCTTTATTTATTTATTAGTAATAAATATGATTTCTGAATTCTGATAGGTGTTGTGTCAGGTCAAACTAATTAAAGTGGAAGTTAATGCTTCTACAACTTGGATTAGTGTTTTCAAATTACGTAACACTTTTATGATTTAATGCATCTAGACTGGAGGAATCAACCTTGGAAAACGAATTGACTTTGTTAATAACAAATTTAACATCCCAAAAAAATTCATAAATATTACACTTTTTTTTTTTTTTTTTTTTTTTTTTTAATTTTGTACATAGAAAGAAAGAAATCACAAATACGCGAGTCAAATGTGTTATTAATTAGCTACTGTTTTGGGGCAGCACCACATCCGTAGATGGAATTGGGCAGCCTACCCACCCTGTCAACCCCCTCCGCAAACACCACTCCCATGCCCAAATAAAAATGGGCCTCGATGTGGCAGTGGAAGGCCCATGCACCCGGATTATCCGCCAGGAACCGCAAAGCGGTCCACCCGTACGGGTGAAGCGGGACCGTGTTCTTCATAATCGGATCCGCAAGGTTGAACGTTGTCGGATCCTTGGCCGGATCAAACTTCCCTTCCCCGTATCCGAGGACCCAGAAGTCGTGGCCGTGGAGGTGCCAGGGATGGGTCTCGCTGTTCTCCGGGTTCATCGTGTTCGCGTTCTGAAGCACCACGTCCACCGTCGAATTGAACTCCAGCCGGTACACCCCGTCGCCGTAGCTCGCGTTCGTGTTCGGCGCCACCTCGTAGATGTTGTATTTAGCGTAATCGTACGTCTCCGGCGGCGGAGCCGGGTCGAATGCGCCGGAGAGGTTCTGTTTCAGGGCGATCAGGTAAGGGGTGTGGGGTAAGGTGAAGGAGACGTTGTTGATGGACCAGCGGTTGTAGCCCTCGATCTTGTTCTGGGTGTTGAGGAAGAGGAGGGTCTTGTCGGCGGCCGCAGGCGGGGGCAGAATGTGGCCTCGTCGGGCGCGGATGGACCGGCTCTGGGCGAGTCGAGATCGGGTGTCGTTCCAGGCCGGGGCCGGCGGGGGCGCCGTGGGCGGGATCCGGCGCGGGTGGTTCGGGTAGTAGTTGAAGACGGCGAGGCCGGGGGCGGTCTTGGGCGGTCGGCTGACGACGTTGGTGGATACCCAGTAATTCCTCGTCGGGTCTTGGTCGGCTTTCACCACAACGGAGTATGTCTCGCCGGAGTAAATGTACAGGGTCTGGACCACGACGGGCTCCACGTAGTGGCCGTCGGCTTCCACCACCGTCATGTTATGTCCCTGCAGTGCAGCGACGACATAAAAATAAAATCGATGTTTAATTAGTTTGAAAATACTTGAGATGATCATATACACGTCCCAGCTGGGGACGTCGTCGACAGTACTGGGTAGTAGTGATTGAGTACCTGGATTTGGAAACTGAGGGCGGAGAGGGAGGTGAGACTGGCGATTCTCAGGCGGTAAGTTTTTCCGGGGACGACGGTGAGGACGTAAGGGGAGCATTCTGGGTTTGTCGTGTTACAGACGCCGGTATCAGTACTCGTCGAAGGACCACCCAGCAGAGAAGGGCAGTTGAATCTTCCTCTTCCTTGAATCAAAAGGGACTGAAAAAATCGAAGATATATATGCATGGAGGCCGTCAGATTGAAGAAGCAGAGATGAGATTTATGATGTTTCGGATTACTCAATCTGGGGGGCAGGCGGGGTTTTAATTTTTAATTACCTCCGGCTCGTTAACCCAGACGAAGGGGATGGAAGACAACCCGGCGGCTTGCTCGTAAGTGCTCTTGTGCCACCAATCTGCGAGAATCAGGCTCCGATCTTCGTCGTAGGAGAAGGGTTCGACGACGCCGTCGGGAACGGAGACTCGGATCGAACCGTAGAGGCCCGCTTCTCTTTGCATTCCGTAGTGGGCATGGTAAAGATAAGTTCCCGGCTGTAAAGAATTCACACAGCAAAATATGATCAATACTAACTATTATAATTAAACTGCTTCGAATTTCAGATTTTTCATTCTTTCTTTAAATGCTTTCGTATCCAGGACTGAAGTTCAGAAAGAATTTTCTTTCTTTCTTTCTTTCTTTCTTTCTTTCTTTCTTTCTTTCTTTCTTTCTTTCTTTCTTTCTTTCTTTAAAGGTTGCAACTTGTTTCAGATCAAGCGGGGTGAAAAGAGCCGTGTATGCCCAATTTACAGAGGTCGGTCGGGTCAACAGATTTCTTCAAATGGGTTCTGTTCAGTCAATTCAACAACTTAAGAATAGTCACAGAACCATTTCGACGACGATGCAGACTGCAGGAAAGAGAAAGGAAGGAGAGATATTTTCATCTTTAACGTGATTTTTCTTACAAGAAATTCATCGTTTTCGTTTGGTCAAGTTTCAAATTTCCAGAGGCAAAAAACAGAGTAAAAACGATAGAAGCGAGCACTGTAGACTTCCCAAGTTTTCTAATCGATTCCGAGTAAAACGAAACATGCAGAAACCCAGAGAAAGCAGAGGAGACGGAATTAGTACTAACCCTGTCGACGACGAACTTGTAGACGTGGGTATCGCCGGGCATAATCGGACACTGCGTCACGCCTTCGGTTCCATCCGCCCATGGCGTTCCTATCTGTAATTAAAATCACAAAAAACCAGAGAAAGGAATGTTTAGTAGCGGAATGAAAATAAAAAATATTAGCCGATATATAATTAACCGGGCGAGAAGATGGATTTTCAATTAATTACCTGTCGAATTCCATGCCAGTGGATCGCAACGTTCTCGGTGAGTAAACTGTTCTTAAGCTCAACGACGACGGTATCGCCTTGCTGCGCTAGAATGGTCGGCCCGGGGGTGTTTCCGTTGATGGCAACGGTGACCTTCTTGAAGCAATCCGGGGATTTCAACTGATAACTCACTTCCCATTTGTACCGTCTCACTCTAGCTTCCGCCATTGGATTAATCGCTCCCAAAGCGACGAAACAGATCACAAAACCCAGAGAAATACGACGTCGAAACCAGGACGACGACAGGCCCCATTTGGATTCAGTACCCATTTTTCTCAATATTCCTCGGTGCTTCTTCAATCCTCTCTCCTTAAAAGCTCCTGGAGAGTGCACGAGAAGTTATATAGCTTCTGACGGGGGATGGAGTCGGAAACTGGACTGCAACTTCGTGGTTTTTGAAGAGGTCGGGTCAGAATGGGCGACTTTCCAGTCAACACCTTCTCTAAAATCTCCCCCAGAGGCAGAATAAGTAAAATTCACGGAGAGAGAAAACGGGGAAGACGACTGATAAGAAATTTCCTATCAGTACTGGCTTCGGCCATGAAAATTAAGATCAGAGCTAGTACTGAAAGAGCGATACAGAAAATTAAAGAACTAAAGCGGGGAACAAAGAATATGATAAAAAAGCTAATTTTTCATGTTAGGAAAGATTGGAGAAAAAAAGGGCCATAAACCGCGTACCTTCCATTTCTTTATTCCTTCTGTGACGACTTCTTCGCGATGTGTTCAAACGAAGAATTACAAGCATATGTTGATATCAGTATCTATTGAGATGCATGTGAACGTGTTACATTAATCATATGATATATATTATGGTTACCAGAAGCTCTGTTCTAGCTCGTTATGGAAATTAATAACACTGAAAAGATACCAAAATGAATTGCATGATTTATAATAGGCAAGAGTTTCCCTTAATTAATTGCTTTATCATAATTGTGATTTTTAAAATTAAACATGAGTTATATAGAAAGTTATAACAAGACCCTAAATTAAAATACTTTTGATTGATTTCAATAAATATATTTGAATAATATTTCAAAACATTGCCGCCACATGCATGTTGATGCATGTGGGCATTGTCCACGTTACATTATTTTAATGAGGCAGAAAACGTACGCGGTATTCATCAGTAGCTTTTGCTTTCACGGTTTTCAGGATGTTTCCTTACAAGTTTGGAGTGTTCGATCGATTCAGGGAATCAGGGTTGGGGCCGGGTATGACCATTCCGATATGACTACATTACATGCTAATTGACTTTTCAATGAAAGTACTTCTTCTAAAGAGTAATTAGGTAGGCGTATCTCTTAATTGTTGTGTTAAAGAAATATGTAAAAAAGTATATGAGATTTGACTATTCGGGGTATTTATATATATATATAGGGCAAGCTCCAGAAATGGTCAAGATTGATAGGGAAATTTACCCAATGATTATTTCTTAATTGAATATTTAAGAATCAATCACAGAGAGAGAGAGAGAGAGAGAGAGAGAGAGAGAGAGAGAGAGAGAGAGAGAGAGAGAGAGCAAAAGGAGCCATCTGATGTCTTCTATCCATAAACAACTAGCCTTGGAGACGACAACATCTCATGATCAGAGCAAGAAAACAAAAAAACCAACTTATAATAGAAACAACCCTCCATTAATTGATCGTCCCTCTCTCTCTCTCATCCATCCATTAATAATCCAATTCTACAGATAGGAACTGAACACAGACAGCGCGCGGACTGTAACCTGTAAGAAATCCCCCCACCTCTAGCTCTTATAAAGTGTAAATGGAACCTGCTCTTTTACACCAGTTACCACTTCTCTCAAAGGCTCTGACGAGGTTCGATCGTGGTCGCGACGTCGGTCATCAATGGGGTCTCTTCCCCTCTGATCGAGCACGGCCAGAACTCGGCTTTCTTCACCTTGGAAATGCTCTCCAGGACCACCACTGGCGACACATGCCCCATCACAGTCACCCTCTTCGATTCCAAATCAATGCTGAACGATGTCACTCCTATCCATTTGTTTTTTTTATTTTTTACATGACACAGAACATAACAGTAATTAGCAGTTGCTGATCAAAGTTTATAATTAAATATATATATATATATATATATGATCTCAAAGATTAATTTTAAACTGTTTGCTCTAACATATACGTCTTAATTACTAGCTTATACATGATTAATTAATCACACTTTATTTTCTGGATGAATAATTAAACTCAACCCAATTTTGACTCACATCGATCATATATATACATATTTGCAGATTGGGTTCCAGTAAATTATATATGTTCAGTGAAAATGGGTAGTTACAGCATGCATGCATGGCAAACAATAGATGTCATAAGAAGAAGAAGACAAAGGAAGATATATAATGAAGAGGGAGAAACCTTCCATCTTAGACAGATGCTTCTTCACCTTCCCCGCGCATCCTTGACAATGGAGAGAAACTCTCATAACAACCACCTGCTCCACAAATTGACCAGGAACAGAAACAGTAAAGAAAACGGTCGGAGGAGTACTTGATGAGCTTGTAACAGTGAGTGAGAAAACAGCCAGCAATTAATGTATACATACAATACAATATATGGTCCCCTCTGCAATGCAGGTTCAATTCCTTGTGCACATAGCTAGGGTGACAGTTTCATATTTTTTTCATCAAAGGATCGAATTGTGACTACAGTAGTTTTGGCGTTTAAAAATAGTTGAAGAGATTCTAATGTCAGTTCCATTCTGAGCCATAACAGAGCATCTTCCTCTTCACTCTTCCCTCCTTCACATGCTACTGTATGTGTGTATGTGTGTGTGTGTGTGTGTGTGTGAGAGAGAGAGAGAGAGAGAGAGAGAATTTCGAATTGCTTAGTTTAAACCGATCGAGAGAAACAGAGTATTACGAGACAAATTAACCCCCCATTTTGTCCAGCTTTGCAGACAAATTAATCAAAGGGAGCTCATGCTTTACGCTAACTCAATCGATGATCAATGGTAAAAACTAAAAGCTACAAGTTCAGTTTTTCAAGAAAGAGGAGGAGAAAGGAAAGAGAAATCACGAAAGCAAACGCAAGTAATTAGTAAACTCCGGCATTTTTTTTTTTTTTTTTTTTTCACATTATCGCACGGCGACATTCCAAAATCCAAAACCCAAATCAGACAAGGCGAAATTTCGTTTGATTTATTTTCCCGATGCAGTTGCTCTACGAATCCCACCCGTGATCACGAGGAGAGATTCTGAAATGAAATTACTGGAGCTATCGCTACCGATAGCTCCGAAGCCTTGTCTACCAGGAAGAAATTAGAAACCAGCACAGAGTAACAGTACTATTTGAGTCACCTGAAAGACGTTGTTGGAAGAAGCCAAGGAAGGCTCGGACGGAGCTTTTGTCACAGCTCGATCTCGAACTCTCCTGGTGGGAACGGCGAGAGCGGAGGATCTCTTCTCGGAGCCGGCGACGGCGCCGAACCTGGGTGAGTCGAGGAGACGCGAGTACCTCCGGTCGAGTAGCTTGGCGTGGTCGACCGCGTAAGCCCGGTCCGGCCTTCTGGGCACGATCACCGACCGCGGGTCGCCGGACATGCACACCGCCGTCGACGCCTGGGAGTGGCAGCCAAACCGGGTCATCTTCATCGGCTTCGTACACGGGAGAAGAGAGAACACAGAGAAAAGAGTAAAAGACAGAGACTCAGAGAGAGCGAGGTCAGAAGATCGTCAAAGAAGAAGGACAGGGCATGCAGGCTTTATGGTCGCGCTAACCCACCGCAGGGAAGCGAGAGCACCTAGCCGCCGGTCCGACAAAATTACGAAACGACCCCTCGTCGTTACATTCCCCCGGAAGATGTGAAAATGACGGTGAAAAATTGAAACTTTTTCGTTTACGGAATATCAACAGGACCGAGGAAGCTGAGTCAGCTGAGACTCTCTCTGTTCTTGTTGCCCGACATGGAAGAGGGGAGAGCATCATGGGTCGGAAATTAAATCCTCCTCCGGGGGCATTCCTGTCCTGGCATCTCGAAAAGACAGTGCGAACGCGACCCACGCGCGTCTCTCACGTGTCCGTTACCGGCGTCACAAAACGGTAAACCCCTTCAAACCCCGTCGTCACGTGTATACGTGTATACGTGTATACGTGTATACGTGTCGAGGAGGATCCCAGAACGAAAAACGTAGTAGTGGCACGTTTGTAGTTCTTAGATCCGCTAGACATTACGATTAAGAGACTTTAATTGCGAAACATTTAACGTAAACAACGGCTGAGAAGTCAAATAAGTTGCATGAAATAATAAGTTTGACGTTTTCTTTCCCCTCTGAAATAAGAGTAAGAGTAATAATAATATGGGAAATATTATGGGGCATTATCGTACTTTTTATTCCTCCACGTAGTGGTGGAGCCCGTGAGCATTATCTCACGGCTGACACATTCTCAGAGAAGGGGCCCATCGCCATCCCAATCATTTAAGCCGGTTGATGTTGGGAGGGGGGCCCAACGCCGGAAGGCTGCAAACGAAAAGGGGGGTTATTCTCCTCCCTCCCATGCGTCAATGAATGTCGGGGGGGAGTGGGACGAGAAAAGGACGGGCTTATCGCGTAGCGTTATAAGTGGGCCGAGGATTACTAAATTACTAATTACTAGTTACTAGAAAGCTGAAACCAAAGAGCCCATAAAAGTGGCAGCCCATGATACAGTTGTCGTATTGTTTACGCAGCAATCAATGTGGTCATATAGAGAGAGACCCATGCCTTCTTCCCCAGCTAGGGGGTGGGCTTGGAGATGGGCTCGGGTCGGGTTTTCAAAAAATCGACTTTGGGTTCAGATGGCCCATGAAATTTCGATGTTATTCGTTTTAAATGCCTAAAAATTAGGTTAAGACTGTTAAGTTAGGTTTCCTGTTTAATTATTTCAACCCAAATCCAACTCTAATTATGCTATAAATATTTTTTTTTTTTAAAAAAAAAAAAAAAACACAAAAATATTAAATACGACTTGATTGAAATAGAAGAACAAGGGCTATATCCACGCTCTGACTTTTGAGATCCCGAGTTCCGGATAAAAAGAAAATAATAATACCTAAAAACAGAGTTCCGTCCAAAGCCGAAAGGCCCGAAATTGACAAATGAAAAGAGAAGGAAATCAACGGTCCAGATCGTCTAAAATGACATTGGATTATTAGGGACCCACTACGTTAGCTATAAAAGAGACGGGAGGTTCGGGCACGCGACGCTTGCGCCGGCAGCCACCGCGACAGACACCCCTGAACAGGCCGAGATCGGCGCAGCCTCGGCCATGGATCTCCTCCCGGAAGCTTCTCCGACCGACCCTCTCTCCTCCGGCGTCCCGCCGCCGCACGAGATCCACATCCTGCAGGACCTCGCCGCCCGGGGCTCCTGGCGGGCGCTCGTCGACAAAGTCGCGCTCAACCGCGGACTCGGCGTCCTATCCCAGCCCCACGAGCACCTCGTCTACCTCGCCTTCAACCTCCTCGCCCTCGTCAAGCTGCGCAGGTACGCCGACGCCGCCGCAGAGCTCGCCTCCCTCGACGCCCTCGACTCCGACGCGTACCGATACGAGTCCCACCCGCAGCACTACGGCGCTCTCTCCGGATCCATGGTCCCCTTTGCGCTCCGCTTTCTCCAAGCTTACCTTCCTCAATACCTGAACGACCGGGCCGACGCCGTCGATCGCCTCTATTCTCTTCTGGATTTCGTTCGGGGTAAATTTGGGCGAAAAGGGGATGACCCAGAAAAGGGTTCGGGTAACGAGTCCGTTTGGAGAAAGAGGGAGCTTTTCCTAATCAACACCCTTATTGCGGTTCACCTGGCGAACAAGGACTTCGGGGTCTGCCTGCATTTGATTTCCGATTTACTCCGTCGCGATCCGGAGGACCCCGACCTCGTTTCCAAGCTCGGATTGATCCAGTTGCAGATTGGGGACATAGACAGCGCGCGGAAGACGTTCGCTCGGGTCGAGGACGTCGTCAAGGACAGCGGCGATGTAAAATTGAGGAATTTGGTGAATCGGAATAAGGCCCTCATTTATTTGGTCGGGAAGGATTATGTTTCGGCAGTGAGGGAGTACGAGGAATGCCTGGAGAGGGATGATACGGACGTGGTGGCTGTTAACAATAAGGGTTTGTGTTTGATGTATTTGAGGGATTTGTCGGATGCAATCAAGGTTCTGGAGAGCTCGTTGGAGCGGGCACCCACGGTGGCTTTGAACGAGACACTGGTTGTGAATTTGTGTAGTATGTATGAATTAGCTTATGTGAATCATTCTGATGTTAAGAAAACTCTCAGCAATTGGATTGCCCAGGTTGCTCCGGACGATTTTGATTCTTCTTGTACTCGGAGTTGAGGTATTCTAATCAAAATTTAGTCCATGTTCTATTTACCATTTTCTTTCTCTCTTGTTTCTGTTTTGTGGAACTTTCTTTTGATGTTTGCTGGTTTTCCTTAGTTAAACCTGCGCATTAATAATTCTGCAGCCAAAAACGTTCTCTTTTAATTTGCTCGTAAATACCACTGTATGAATGTAATCTCCTATTAAATAGTCTGTCTCCTACAAGAGGTTGAAGGGCCATACATATACGGTATACCCAATTCCAGTTAACAGTTTTTTTTTTTTTTTTTTTTTATCTCCACTTTGAGATTGAGAATTTGAACCTCTCATGTCAGGCATTCTTTTGCTTGTGGGTAAGGCAATTGTTTTCTTCTTACTCGGCTATATGCTGCTTGCTTCTGTTTTCAACCTCAAAATCAGCACTGTTTGCTTTACATTATATTCTTCTCCCTTTAGATAAAAAAAAAAAAAAAAAAAAAAAGAACGGGGGGGTGATCTGAATTTGTAGAGATAGGATTTTCATAGGAGTACTTTTCATCTGGTTTTTTCAGTCAGAACTTTGTAGTTGCGGATGTGCTTAGCCCTGTAAATATATTAGGTAATTTGAGGAATTAGTATTTCTAATGCTAATAAACTGATCATTTAAATTGGAGGTTTAAGGTGCCCAGATTCCTTGCTTAAGTCTTTTAAAAGTCCACAGGGTGCCTTTCATCTTCATTCCTCAACTTCACTGCAATATTGTTATGTCTGAGAATAAGAAAAACTTCATGGATTGAGACTCCTGCGTGCGTCGATTCAGGCAGACACTCTTCTTCACGGTTACCCAAACCACATTTCATGGGCATCAATCTTCAAAGTGGTCAAGTAAATGGAAATTCATAATAGAAATTAAATAGGAGGTATATATGGTTAAATTACATCTTAATTCATACATCTATGTTAAGATCCTACTTAAATTGTGTCTTTCACAAAATTAGTTTATGACAACTATTTTTCTAATGGAATATACTAAATCCAGGTTTACAAATGTCTTATAATGAAATATATATATATATATATAAAAGAGACGGGATTTCAGGTATACTGTTGATGAATTAATTGCAGTGTGCTTTTGGCGTGTTTTTTTAAATTTCCGCATTTCCGACCTTCTCTGAAGTTTCACCACCAACCAAATCTTTGGCCACGAAAGAAGTCCTTCACGCCGCCTGCCAACCGGTCGATGTATAATGCTGGAATCCTTGCTCCGTTGCTGACCCGGATCCATTCTCCTCGATCGACGACGCAATTCATATCATGCAAGCGCTTATCCCTGTCTCCGCCGCCACCGGCGTCTCTCTCCATTATCGACTTCGAGATCATACGTCCCGAGTTTTGATTAATCCCGATATCTTCAATTCACTCTCTTTTGCCTCTCAGTTTCGGAAATCATCTTTCAAGTAAGCACCCACATCTCACTTTTTGTATCCAAGTTTTGGGTCCTTTGTTTCTTTCCATTTGAGCCATGCATATATATTAGCAGTGTGTTTATAATCTGTTTTTTCAATTATATATGTGATAGACCAGACCCTCGGAAAGAACCCACTACGCAAATTGTGGTAAAATGGCGGCCGCTATAGAAGGGGACGACAGCAATATTGATCCTATAAAACTGGATATTTCAGTTAGTCAAAGGGTAAATTCACTCAAGCCATCTAAGACAGTGGCTATAACTGACCATGCGACGGCTCTTATACAAGAGGGTGTTCCTGTGATTGGATTAGCAGCCGGAGAACCGGATTTTGATACCCCAGCGTTAATTTCTCAGGTCATATATATGGTGGTACTTCGTTCTTCATTTTTTAAGCTGATCTATCTCATAAATCACTTGAAGTTATTTAAAATAAAAGAACTTTGACATTGCTCTCTTAGCTTTCATTCCAGCTCTTTCGATGGATACCTACCTCGTGTTTTCGTTGCTTTCCCATTGAAATATTTCTTTCTGTATTTAGGCCGGGATAAATGCTATTCGTGAAGGATACACAAGGTATACCCCCAATGCTGGTACTATGGAGCTCCGAACAGCTATTTGTAACAAGTTAAAGGCTATATATGCTACCTGTGATCACACAAGCATGCACTTTGTTTTCCGATTGTTGATTCTGCTTATTGTAATTAAGGGGTTCACTTGTTTGCATAAATCTCTTGCTTTTGCAGAGGAGAATGACCTTACATATACTCCCGACCAGATTCTTGTCAGCAATGGTGCCAAGCAGTGCATCCTGCAAGCCATTCTTGCTGTTTGTTCACCTGCTGACGAGGTGAAATACTTATAATGTCGTACCGAGAAATTCTTAATTACTTGATTTATTGATTCTTTACAGTTACATACATTAATTATCTAGCATCATTAATTCTATTTTTATTGGGAGCTGTGCCTGTATTTTTCAGGTCATAGTTCCTGCTCCTTACTGGGTTAGTTACCCAGAAATGGTCAGGCTAGCAGATGCTAACCCTGTGGTAATTTCCACACTAATATCCGACAACTTCCTTCTAAACCCGAAGGTTCTAGCTTCCAGAATTTCAGAAAAGTCAAGGTTACTCATCCTCTGTTCTCCATCCAATCCCACTGGCTCTGTTTATCCCAAAGAACTGCTTGAGGAGATTGCAGAGATTGTTTCAAAACACCCAAGACTTCTGGTGAGTGATCGAGAAGATGAAAATTATGTATTGATGAAAGAAGGGGGATGACAAAGCTTGGTAAGATCATTACTTATCCAATTTTATCGTCAGGTATTATCGGACGAGATATATGAACGCATAACTTATCTGCCAGCAACGCATACAAGTTTTGCTTCTTTGCCTGGAATGTGGGATAGAACTCTAACTGTTAATGGCTTCTCCAAGGTAATTGACCTTTCAGGGTTACTTATATATGCTTTTTGCATACGTTATTTAACTTCTAAAGTATATATATGCATGTTCCTTACAATTTGAAATACCTACCTAATAGATGCTTGCTTGTTTTTTGTTATGTTATTGCACTGAATAGCATATTCACGCTCTGAAGTATTTCAGAGTTGATTGTGTTCTATTTTTACGTAGGCTTAACATTCAAATGGGTTAATTGTGTAGGATTTTGCCATGACCGGTTGGCGACTAGGATATCTTGCCGGTCCCAAACATCTGGTATCTGCATGTGGGAAGGTCCAGAGTCAGGTAAAAGCAAATCCTCCTCGTCTTTGTGGACTGAAAAAGGTTTTTCCATTTGTCATCTGGGTCTGTTTTAATCAAAGACGACAGAACCTCAACTTGCTGAGATCCACAGTTGGATGGATTTTGTTCTAGTTCTTAAGGTTGACTCTGACGATCAAACTATATTTTATACTTCCAGTCTACATCTGGTGCCAGCAGCATTTCGCAGAAAGCTGGAGTTGCAGCTCTAGGCCTTGGATATGCTGGTGGAGAGGTCGTTTCAACCATGGTGAGAGCATTCCAAGAGAGACGAGACTTTTTAGTTAAAAGCTTCCGGGAACTAGATGGAGTCGAGATGTCCGAGCCTCAGGTTTCTATTTCTAACCTGTAAACTTCTAACCTTGTGAGTTCTCATTCTTGCATCTAATTATTCGCTGAATCAATCAAAAACCTTCAAAATGGCAGGGGGCGTTCTATCTCTTCCTAGATTTCAGCTCCTATTATGGTACCCATGTTGAGGGATTCGGTGTAATAAAGGACTCCGAGTCTCTCTGTCGGTTTTTCCTAGACAAGGCACAGGTAGGAACCCTTTTTGCTCTTGGTGGTGGATCATCGATGGATTTTGTCATTAGCCCATTAGAAGGATTTGGGAGGGGGTCATAATGAGGTTTAATTTAAAGAGATTGTTGTTGTGTTTTGAAAAATATGCAGGTTGCTCTGGTGCCTGGCGATGCTTTTGGGGACGATAACTGCATTCGGATCTCATATGCCGCATCCCTTTCCGCATTGCAAGAAGCCATGGAACGAATTAAGCACGCTGTGATTCTCCTCAAACCTGGCCTTGCAGTTTGATATAGATGTCGTAAGTAAGCTTTATGTAACTATTCGTATTACTTACATGGGAAAATAAAGTTATTTTATGCTGCCTGAAAGCAAACTGCTTGGTAGCAAGAATGTAATGAAGATTCGTAATCTGTGTACTTGTGAAGCTACTACGAAATAATCAATCGTTTTAACACATTTAATAGCACACAAATAGATACTCAGTCTTTCCACACTAGTTCTCTTATGCCGCATCTCTTTCCACACTAGTTCTCATATGCTGCATCTCTTTCCACACTAGTTCTCATATGCTGCATCTCTTTCCACACTAGTTCCTGCCTTCTCAAGGTCCATATATATTCTTGTAAAATCTGCAAACTCTCAGCACAATTGTAAGAATAAAGTTTTAACATTTGAGTGTGGCCTTTGAGCCAAATGTCCCCTTTCTTTTTTCTTTTCTTTTTGAGAGAGAGAGAGAGCCAAATGTTCCATTTTATCCACATGAAATCAACTTCTTGGATACTCAAGCTAAAGAATATTTGAGAGTATGAGCAATCTTAAAGTATTAGCCATTTCAATTAGGGGGAAAATGTGTACAGCAGGAGATAACCTTGGCAAACTCTTAACAAAATGAAACTTTTGCATTTACAGTGGGAAAAAAAAAACTGATAAAAGATTACCCAACAGTTTTTTTATAAGATGATTAACATATTTGGTTTTCTTTGATGATAAGCTTAATCTAAAACACTGTAAAAAAACCTCAAAAAATCTGACACTGGAACAAGTCCACAACAGTGTATTGATTTATTCAGTATGGAGGCCAACCTTTCTAGTAGCGGGTGTTATCAAACACCCCAGGCTCATGCAGGAAAAGTTCACGGCCATTCATCTGTACCGCGCCCGAGGCTATATCTGCAGCACGTTTCTGCGCTGCCTCTGCCCTTCTAGTAGACTCAGCAGCATCCTGCATTGCTAGAGGGTCCATTAATTGAAGATAAAACCTATATGATTCTGAAACGAAATCAATACTCATTAAACGGGTTACCTCATGATGCCTATAAACCCACAATGGTTTCATGTCCATCAAGGCATAACGAAAAACTCTGTTCTTACATGATCTTAACCCAGAAAAAGGATACAAGCAACTCAAGAACTGATCTTTTGAACGACAGAGAAAACCGCAGAGGAGAAGCATATTTGTTAAAGCAAAAGTTCACACATTTAGAGGAGTATTTTAATCCCATGCCCAGCAGGAACTACATTTAATTCTTCCTTGCTGCATATATCACAACTTCATCACCTAAGTTTTAGCTTCCTCTGGTAATCAAATTCCAAGCACAATAAGAGTGGGTGGGTCTCAAAAAGCTTCCGACTGGCCAAATTAAGGTTTTAACTTCTTCAAAGCAAGAATTAAGAAATGGAGAAATACAGGTGCCCAGAAAGAATCGGCCTAGATGCTAGGTAATCATCTTCTCACAGTTAATTTAAAAGATGTAAGAAGATAGGGATCGCCCTTTAAAAGGCAAAAACTTTCTCATTTTTCTCCCAACTTGTACCGGGCCATTTGGAATTGTTTTGTCGCAAGAATTTTCGCTTTGATGAAAGTACCGAAACGAGAAAACATACCTTGCTGCGCTTCCAAGAGAGGAACTGCGAAGGTGTTAGTAATGGATTGGACCTGGTTCCCGCACCATCTTCCCCGCCACAGGGCTGTCGCTTCTCATCTTCAGCGCCCATTCGAGAATTTGATGAAGAAGAGGGGAAACAAGGGAGGAGGCTTGTTCCGCTTCACGCAATCGATTATTACCACCTAAATTGTTCATCTTCCGTTCAGACTCTGCTTCTTACTTAATTGACACGAACGCGTTGGCTCTCTCCTGTGTCCTGTCGATTCACACACATGGCCTCGGACGAGTTAAATGGGAACCCGCCTGATCTGACTCACTAATGGTAGGGTGCCTGAGTTTACACAACCGAGTCATTATTATTATTAATTTTTTAAAAATGAATAAAATAAACCTATAGAAAAAGTGAAAAAAAAGGGACCCTCACGGGCTGACTGGAATTTTGGAGACATTTTTAAAATATTAATATCTAAATAAGACCCACCCAATTCTTGATTGACCCTCAAGAGTCTCAGACAGAAAAGCAGCAGTACTCAGTAGGACATCTCTCTTTCTCACAGCATGAGCATGCCTGAGAGAAGAATGGGGGTCCTGGGTCTTTCTGCACCAAAACGATGTGGGTCAGGGCAGACCATCCTCAGCCTCCCTCCCAGTGCACTTGTGCAGAATTGAAGAGGGGTATGGAACTCCACCACCATGGAAAAAGTTGGGGAGAAAAATAAAAAAGCCTGAAATCTAGAGAGACCCAATTGACTAGTTCCTGTTTTTAGGTTCTGGAAGAGACATCACCTTCAGTAGCAAAGTTATAAACCCCACCCTCATTCTGTTCCATAAGATCAATGTCAGAGTCAGAGAAGACCTATTTCTTGTTCAAGTGGATGTCAAAATCAGTTTCCATCAAGTACACTAAGTGCTCAACTGTGGACTTCATGTAGTGCTTTTTTGTGAGATTCTCTGGGTTTTTCTCACTCTCTTGATCTCTTCTCTTTCGGTGTTATCCATCAAGTGCACCTTGATTTGTACTTTGAAGCCGGGTCGCCTGCTTCTGGGGGTCAAAATAACCATCATTTTGAGCAGAAAAAAGGAAAAAAAGAAATCACCTATGACATTACCAGATCTTGAAATGATTCTCTTCTGTGAAAAAGATAAAAAAGAGATTTGTTCTGGTACTAGTAGTAGACTTTCCTGAGGATTAAATTAGTTATACAATAATGTGTTCATCAGGAACAATTTCACCACACCATCCCCAGTTATTTCCTTGCACATAGTACTGCTGATAATAAATATTACAACCAGTCACATTTTGATGGAATTGAAGCAACTGTGATGCTATATATATCATTCACGACCACATTTATACCAAACAGTGGACAGGAAAAGGGGGCAGTTAGAACTTCAGCCCTGCCTTGTTTGACCCAAGACATGCATTTACGGCTTCTTCAACAGTGAGAAAGATCCACTCTGAACTTATCTTCTCCACAAAGTTCGCTAGCTTGAGCTTGTGAATCACTTGCCATCTTGGATTTGCCATGGCTAGCTGGATGCAAACACCATGCATGTTAGCAATCCTAAAGTCTTTTATAAAATCTGGATGAATTTCAACAGGGGAAGTGATTTTGGGTGAGTTGACATACCACTAATCCATGAGAAACCACCTTTTTGTGCAATTCTTCTAATGCTTGGATCCCAGAAGTGTCCATGTTCATGACATCTGGAATGCCACTTCATTCATTAGAGGATTTTCCAAATGGTTATTCTGAAACAACAAGTATTACAAAATGCTACTTACTTGAGAGATCAATCACTACTCCACAGATCTTCTGCTCTGAATTTTCCTTTGAGTTGTCATATCTCTCACTTAAACACTTTGTAATCCTAAAAGTGATGAGGATCAAACATTGCATCAGCTTGCAGAATTTACATCCACTCCACTAAATTCAGACAGGTTTATTTAACTTCTCTTTGTGATCATATATATACCTTTCTCTAATGAAATTGGCATTGATGAAGCACCATAGAGCTGAGTCAATGCGAACTATAAGTAAGCATTCGGTTGTCTTGGCCATAGGGTATTGTTTTATGCTGCAGAATATTTCTGTCCCTGAGATTCTTCCCAGTATCTCTATGCTGGGTCTGATCGAGTTTAAGAAGATCTTAGCAAAAGATATTATTATCTGAAACACAAAATACATATGTTAGACTCCCACAGGATGCTGCTTCGATTAACTATATGTTTCTGCAGATTGCCAATTCATAACTAAACAACAGATTGCTAACTAAAGAAAATAAGAACACAATCAAGAAACCAATCTTACAGCAACTAAGAGCCCAATCTCCACTGAACCAAATAGTACACCAAAGAAAGCCCCCATACAAGTGAGAAAATCCAGTTTGTCAACTTTCCAAATGTTATATGCTTCCTTAAAGTCAATCAGCCCAGGTAGAGCAGATAGAATTATTGATGCAAGAATTGCAGTTGGTGTGTAATATAACAGCTTAGTAAGCAGTTCCAGGGATACAAAAACTGTAATTGCCATGACTATGTTGGAAACCGTAGTTTTGCATCCAGCACTGAAGTTTACTGCCGTTCTTGAAAATGAACCTGAAACAAGTGATCAAACGGATAAAATGATTAAATTCAAAGTCCTATTGACTAGATCAATTCATAACAGAGAAAAACATTGGAATATTGAAATAAGTTTCTCCCTCAACAGTACAGTACAACTCCCAAATGAAGTAGTGTGAAAAAGTCACCTGTGGCAACATAGCAAGAACTCAAGGATCCCACAAGGTTCATACATCCCATGGCCAACATTTCTCTGTTCCCATCCAGCTGGTAGCCTTTTATAGATGCAAAAGATCGACCAACAGCAATAGCTTCCTGTGACAGGTAATTGCATTATTTCCATAAAGTTAGTGCATCCATCCTCAATGAGCTAATAAGTGACAACATAAAAAGGTTATGTTAGGACAGACTGTGAGAGCAATGATTCCAGAAATTAATCCAATTTTCACAGCTTCTCCTATATAGGGCCCAGTAAATTGCAGTTCATGAACTGAACTTGGCATAATCCCTCCTTTAACATGCTTTACAGTTTTGACACCATGTTTATCTGCTCTGCTCAAAGCAACTATCATTGTAGATAAAATAACTGAAAGGAGGGGAGCAATTGCTGATATCCAGAAGAGTTTCCTTCTTCTCTGCCCCTGAAATTTGCATACTCGTCGTTGTTAGATATTAGATTTCAAATGTATGACCTATATTTAAAGATGAGATTAAGTTATAGGACTTACTAAGAATCTTGCTGCAAGAATTAAGATCAGGAAAGAACTCCCAATTAGAAAATTATTTGGGTTCCACTGCAATCATATAACATAAGAATAGTGGCTGTTAAGATTTGAACAAGAAAATTAAGTGGTAGTAACTCATGGGAGCAGAAAGAGCCTTCATTCAATATTGATCTGTAACTACCAGATTCTTCTCTACTTTAATAGAGAATCCCGGATGAAATAAATTAAACTTACTGGAACGTGAAATGAGTTAAAGACAGCTTTCAAAACAGAGACCACATCAGTCTTGTTTGTGAAGTGAGTGATCCCAAACAGCCCTTTCAGCTGCTGAAGGCCTATTACTATGGCTGCTCCTCCCATGAATCCAACGATGGCAGCATGTGAGAGAAAATCAACAAGAAAGCCCAGCCTAGAACAACCCAACAAAGGAAAAAAAACAAAAATCATACCGTTTTAATCAATAAGAGGATATGATAGTAGAAATCTCAAAATATGGAACTGATCAACAAAATCTATTGAGCTCTCATCAGTCCTACCTGAACAGTCCAAATGTTGTTTGGAAGACTCCAGCAAAGAAGGTTACAGTGAAAACAATCCTTCTGTAGGCAACTGGATCCACCGAAGGGTCCACCAGCTTCTGAACCATGGAGGACAAAAGCAGTGAAACCACCGCAACTGGACCAATGGCAATTTCTCCGGAACTCCCCATGACAGCATACACAAGTGGCGGGACGATGCTCGTATCTAGTAAACAAAATCCATACCCCCAAACGATCAGACCTATTGGAAGTAGCTAGGAAATTTTCCAAAGCTTCCCAAAAATTCTCAAGCGGGTAGCTGATAATTAATATGAATTAATGAAACACTGTCTAGCCATTAGAGAGAGAAACAAACATATATACAGTAAAAGTCTAATTCTAGCTAGGAACAATATCAAACATCTACAACAAAGGATAACAAGGTCACTTACAGAGGCCAAATTGAGGATCAAGCCTCGCCAGATTAGCATACCCGATGCTCTGCAATATTTACAAGTTAGACTTAGTTTAAACCACACTCATATATACAAATGGTATATAGCTCGGAGAAGTTGCAACTGAGTATACTCTGCTCACCTGAGGGATGCTAAGGCTTGCGAGCGTCAAACCCGCGAGTAAATCACTCCTGAATTTGCTTCTATCATACTTACATCCCCATCCAAGGATGGGAAACAAGCCTCTAAAGAACAGGAGAGCCCGTTTAGAGTTACAAGGCTTCATCTTGGGGACAGAGGACGAGCCGTTTCTTCCACCAAGAAAAGTCTCTGTGACCGTACCCAGAAGCTCTTGCCATAAGCTCGGAGGCTTTGGGGAGCTCAACACCCATCCCAGAGTCCCCTTGGGACGAATATTGCTCTCCACGTCGAGCTCCCCAGCTGGTGGAGAAGGTTCACTCGCTGATGAGCCCATCTCTGGTTTGAAGTGTTTGGGAGAAGCAATGTGAGTCCTCTCCGACAGAAATAAGCCAATGTTCACCATAAAAGATACGCTCGGCCGACAGGACCATTACAGAGGTTTACGTGCTGATCAGCAAAGGTTACTTTCATGGCTGAAATCGGAACTTCAACCTCAAGCAAGCTTGCTTACTAACGTCGAAAGCTACAAGCTAAGATATGTGAAGGAGGTGAGGAGCTTATATGAAGGTGATCATTTATAACGAGAGAGTCACCAACATCTTACATAATTAAACCAGTAATATTTCGATGGGTGATTACCAATATTTACCGGATTAGAAAAGGTAGACAAGTCCGGGGTTGACTCAATGATTTCTGGTCGCGACTTTTCAAATGTTATTCCTAATTTCCTATTCTCAGTGGGACGAACATCTGTCCTAGCTAGCTATTTCATGGTACCTCTTCGGGCAGACTTTGATTCTCCGACGCAAAGGCAGTCAGTCCACAGAAGAGTGGGAATGCTGCCGACTTTAATTAATATAGAGAACTGAAGTAAGAAATGAAATATTATTGCTTCATCATCTGGTTGCGATCTGCGGTAATACCAGTCTATCTATCTAGCTCATACTAATTTATCAGATCTTCATACTTTCACTGTTGAAACCTGTACTGAAGCTTAGCTATCAAATTCATTGACATACATGCAACTTAATTGGAGATCCATGCAAACCTCTAAATTTCATACTTCCAAGTTGGGTCTGTACGTATATAGTACACAGAAATCTTAATTTGTATATAGTTTACATTCATATGATGAAGATGATCTTCTCCGTGATCGAGACTTTTGTTTAGATAATTTACATTCGTATATACATGCAATCAGAATCGATCATTTGCTATGAACAAAAATTTGTTGCCTGATCCATGCATGTGTTAATTATGGAGTATTCTTTGCAAAAAGAAAGACAAGAAAGTGGAACATATATTATTGTTGAAATTTCTGCACATGGATGGTCTAGTACTACTTCAGAATCCAGGAATCAGGAAAAGACAAACAAAAGAATACTAGTCTACATGAAGAAAGAGAGTGAGTGAGAGTGAGAGTGAGAGAGAGCTCTAGAGAGAGAGAGAGAGAGAGCAAATGAGTGGTATGGAACAAATGTGGAAGGATTAATTATGTGGTCCTATATATTCTTCGTGCTTAAATTTCCATTCATCCTATCTTTATCATCTTCTCTTTCACTGGTCTCTGGTCTCCCAACTCTTCTAAAATCCAACGTCCATCTCTCATACGTTGATACATCCACACTGCAGGCTTCCTATCTAGTCAAAGAATGTTAGAGGAATAAAGGGTCTTAATCAGTAGTTTTTCCGCATTTTCAAGTTTATAATAAAGATTTTTATCCAAGAAGACAGCAATATTAATTCTGCTGATATATAATTAAGTTTGATATATATGCCAGGAAGCTCATACAGCTGCATCGACTTTCATAGATTTCTCTCTGCTGAGGAAATTAATTAACACGAAATGGCAAGCGAGCCTCCGATCCTGTCTCAGTGTAATTGTTATCTTACACCAAATGGGTTGAATGCGGGCGGATTCTGTCGTGCCACAAAATCACTTCCCAATAACCAAGTTCCAGTTCTTTAATTAAATTAGTATTTTAATTAACTATTAATTCCAGAAAAAAAAAATTATCTGTTTTTGTTAAGTCCTGATAAATAAAGATCAAGTTTGTCTGTCTCCCTCCCTCACTCACTATGTGAACAACTATATATAGTGTTGGCTTTTCAAGCACCTAGAAGATATATTATTAAAAGTTTGATTAAAGTGATGAGCTGATGCATGCACTCGATCGTCTGGAAATTAAATAGCGTACAGTACTTGCATATATATATATAGTACTCGATCCTCTTAATCAAAGACTCATGAGGAGGCAGCTGATGGATGAGAATCAGTCTTAATCAAAGACTCTAGAGTGAGTTATATATATATATATGGGAAAATTAAATGCATGGTGTAAATTCTTTAGTGCTTCTTCCCCTTCCTCGTGCTCGGTGATCGATCTCAACTCTCAAGTGAATCTAATTCTCCAGGACTGGGACATGCACCATCAGTCTGTCCATGATTATGATTCCCGTTTTTCACAGTCTTTGCTTGGTGGGTCTGATCAGGCCAAGATCGACGGAGCAATCAAGACAAGGTACGTAGCATAGCATTTTAAGAGGCAGGCAGCGACAGATGGATCCCTTTTCTACTGAAAAAAGGGGTATCTGTATATGTCGCCGTTAGTTATATATATGGAAGGTGAAAGAATTTCAGATCAGACTTAATTTAGAACTAATTAATTAATTAATTAATTAATTAATTAATTTGCAACAAGGAAACCTAGGTAGGTAGCCAGCTGGGGATCGAGAGGGGACCTCTACTCTAGCCTCCAACTTAAAGCACATTCACCAGTATTTGGATTATTGACTCTAGCTTGTAGAAAGCTCAAACTTTTAGTAGTAGACTACTTCAATCATTTTAATTATTTGTACTTCAATTCATCCAATATCAACTTTTCAACATGCTTATTATAATATTATACAAGATGAGAATAAGTCTCTAGCTCCAATCATGTCCAAAAACTATATAATATTTCATTAGTTAATTACTTACTCATTGTCAACATTTCAATACAGTACTTGATCCTAATATTTTACATAATTGGAATTTTTAGAAATAGATAGGAAACTGTAAATCACTATCGATATATCTTTAAGTCCATATATAATTGGTATTATACTTAATTTAATACGAATAAGATTAGGTGAAGATATATAAATTAATGATCTTTTATATATCCCTCAGTGTCCCTTTGAACTTGAGATCAGTAGCCAGTAGGGATATCGATCTACATATATGTGGAAGTGGGAAACATTTATTCCTCACTTGATCACTCAATAATAAAGTGTCACTGTATATTGATATTCGTTGTCTAGCTTAGCTAGTACCCCAAAGGATAACGATCGACAAGGTGATGAATGTAAACCATTGATATTAATATATATGGACCAAAATTTCTTCTCCTTTCTCTTAATATTAGAGCATGAGGGACGTATGTGAGCAGTGGCAGAGCCAGGAAAAATTTCTTGCAGGGGCCAAAAATAAAATGTAAAAAACATATAATAAAATATATCATATATTATATATTATATATATTCTCTCTCCCTCCTTTTCTTTTCCTCTCTCCATCTCTTTCTTTCTCTCTTTCCCTCTCTTTCTTTCTTTCTTTCTTTCTCTATATATATAATATTATATTTTAAAGTGGGTGGGGGGCCTTATTGCCTAACCCTATATAAGGGTTTAGGAAATTTTTGGGGGGGCCATGGCCCCCCTCGCCCCCCTCCTGTCTCCGCCATTGTATGTGAGAAACTTGATTCTTCTTCCATTTGGTACATGTATATATCCTAGTCTGAAAAGGGTTTTAGAAAACTTCATCCATTTATTAGAAAAGTCCAATTTCATCCTCTATAAATCATCCAAACTCCAAACCTTTCTCTCTCTCTCTCTCTCTCTCTCTCTCTCTCTCTCTCTCTTTATATATATATATGGTTTTGGTTTTTCATGTGCCCCACTTGACCCTTTGTGTTTTTTACCTTGCCATTTGAAGTACTGTTTATTCTGCTATATATAAACATGTTCCTATGAAAAATTCATAATAATCTAAATATTAATTAATTTTCAGGAGACAAAAAAGACGTAATATATATATATGAGGAATATATAGCTGTTCCCAGTTTATGAATTTCTACCTGGGTAAGTAATTAAGAAAGGAGAGAGATTTCCATTAATATCGATCGGCAATCCAACAGCTGCCGAGAAGCGCGCCACCCACTAGTGGTCTTTTAAGAAAGCAGAGACTGATCGGATTAGTGATGGCTTCGCGTTTTCAAATGTTGTGAGAGAAGTCAAAACAAACAGGTCGGGGAATTTAAATTCCAAGAGGGAACGGGATTCGACATTCATTGAACCTGGACGGGAATTCGACGGTCTTCGGGGTCTTTTTCCCAAGTCTAAGGACGTCGAGAGCCATGGAACGTGGACGGGGCAATAAGAGGGAAGTAGAACCGTAGAAAGGTGAAAACTTTCAGGGATTTTGTTCCCACTTATCCCTCTCTCTCTCTCTCTCTCTTTCTTTTAGTGATTTTCGAGCAGTGACAGAGAGCGATCGCCTCTGTTTTTTTTTTTTATTCCCCCAAAATCAAATCCCCATTTCTC
Organism: Aristolochia fimbriata; assembly: GCA_019845555.1. Taxonomy (NCBI): domain Eukaryota; kingdom Viridiplantae; phylum Streptophyta; class Magnoliopsida; order Piperales; family Aristolochiaceae; genus Aristolochia; species Aristolochia fimbriata. The sequence goes on from CM034080.1 coordinate 37,815,737, forward strand.
TCTTTCTTTCTTTTTTGTCTGCGTGAGCATCATCGTTCCAAGCACTATCCATGGTTTGCATGTAAAGTACTGCTTCGTGGTAGCAACTGATCGATCCCAGCAGCAAGGTGAGATAATTAAGTCACCGGTTTGCATTTTTATTTCTATTTTTTTGTTTTTATCTCGATCGATCGGAATAAACTTTTTTTTTTTTTTTTTTTTGTGAGATTATCGATTATTTTATGCGCCATTAATCCGGCGGAGTATTGCTTAATTATCTGGGTGTCTTGAGTCGATTTCAATACGTCAGGTTGGCTTTTGGGTTTTGGAAAAAGCATTGCAAGTTTTCTGGGACTACTTCTGGTTTAGAGTTATGATCCTCTTGCCTCTTTACTTTGATTTACAAATCTGGGTCGGTCTCTCTCTCTCTCTCTCTCTCTCTCTCTCTCTCTCTCTCTCTCTCTCTCTCCGTCCTTCCTTGAAGATGACGAAGAGAGAACTTCTGCCGTTTCCTGTAAATGTTACATCAGGCCGTTCTCTACATTCAATAAATTATAAAAAGATTCTTCTTCTTTTCTCCAAAAAATTTTATCTTGTTACTTGGAAAGTATTCCTCTGTAATGGGGTCCAAGCATATGGCCATTTTGTTCTTTTGCAGCAAAAAAGAGAACGGGAACTTGGAAACTACTCTTTATTCCTTTTAACCTTTTCAAAAGTGAAAACAATCACCATTTGCCTATACTCTTGCTTCTTGTCTGTGGGGATCGATAAAGAGCATCATTTCGCGGAGAATGGAAGTCGTGTATGGCTTTTTCTCGCAATCTTTATTCTAATGGTGTGTATGGCTTCAACTCAAGTGCTAGTGCACATTCATCCCCCAGTCACAGGAGTCTCTTCTATGAGCGGCCAAGGAGAGATGGAAGAGAGGTGGCTAGGCTTGTATTGGCAACTCCAAGTCAACACCTTCCACCATTTCTTTAAAGTCTCTTGAGTAAACTTTGTTTATGAATCTTCCTATCGGCCTAATAACATCAACGATTGTGGGATTCAATAATCAAATCTGACAGTTCATTCGCTATTTTCAAACATTTAGCAAGTCTTTACTGGCCGGGCTGGTTGTATTTGGTACGAATAAGATCTAGGTTCATGCTTAAGAGAAGAATGCCCCTTCACGAGCACAAGTTTGACCTGGTACTACTGCACCTGATAAAGTACTTAGAAACTTATTTAAGGAGCTTCTCTCCTTCATTCCTTGACAGAGGAGAGATTTGAAGGTTTCAGTTATTGGAGTCTGGAGCTGAGACTGTCTGTTTTGTTGTTTCCTTATAATTAAATTAAGCTAAGGTTTCCATCTGCATTTTGTTGTTTGCTTTGCAGTCTAAGAGAACTTTCACTAATTTGTATTCTTGTCTGTGAATGTATTGGAATATGTCTTTTAGTGGGTGTATGATACTCATATGTCTTACTCTCTACTGATTCTTCTTGTTCGTCTAATGTGATCCCTGCCTTGTTTGTTCTCGATTTTGCAGGGATTGTTAATTCAGGACATCCCATTCGTGTTTTTGTTAAATGGGGCATTCGGTGTCTGATGATCCTGAAGCTACAGGCATGGATATAGAGACCCATCATTCGCAACGCCATGCGGATAATATACCGCCTGTTCACAAAGTGAGGCTTCCCCCTCGGCAAAATCTCGTAAAGGAAATTGCTGCTAGGGCGAAGGAAACTTTCTTCTCTGATGACCCATTCCGACCTTTCAAGGACCAGACAAAATCAAGAAAACTCCTCCTAGGTGCCCAGGCACTTTTCCCCATTCTTGAATGGGGAAGACACTACAACTTGAAGAAATTGAAAGGAGATGTAATTTCAGGTTTAACCATTGCCAGTCTCTGTATTCCTCAGGTTAGAAACCATCAAACACAGTAGAATAAGCTGAGATCATTTTTGACTCTTTTCATTTAATCACTAATTTGGATTTACCTCTTGTGATTAGGATATCGGCTATGCAAAGCTCGCAAACTTGCCTCCACAATATGGGCTGTGTGAGATTTCTGTGCCAAATTGCACTATCTTTACTTGATGATGTTTATCAGTTACAGCCGTTCCTAATATGTTACACATTGCAGACTCTAGTTTTGTGCCTCCCCTGGTTTATGCATTCATGGGGAGTTCAAGAGACATTGCCATTGGACCTGTTGCTGTGGTGTCCCTTTTACTAGGGACACTCCTACAAGGTGAGATTGACAGTGTTACTCATCCACAGGAGTATCTGAGGCTTGCCTTTACTGCTACCTTTTTTGCTGGTGTAACTCAGGCTGCACTCGGTTTTCTCAGGTTATTTCTTACCTATCAACAGTTCTCTTTTCTTGGTTGTTTTATGCACACTCTTGAGTGCTTCTTGTTTATTTTTTTCCTGGTGCCATTTCTTATACTGAATCCTTCAAATACTTTGATTGTATTTTTCAGATTGGGCTTTCTGATTGATTTCCTATCCCACGCCGCTATTGTTGGGTTCATGGGTGGGGCAGCAATTACTATTGCTCTACAACAGCTAAAAGGTTTTCTTGGCATAAAGCATTTCACCAAGAAAACTGATATTATATCTGTTATGCAGTCCGTTTGGGGAACAGTAAATGACGAGGTACAAGAGTTTGCCAGCACTATAGTATGTTTTGTTCGTATCACTTGCATCAATTGTTTCTTACCAGGTTTGTGTCTTGGCAGTGGAACTGGCAGACAATACTAATTGGGGCAGTTTTCTTAGCTTTCCTGCTATTTGCAAAATACATCGTAAGAACTTTATCTTCCTAAGCATCTTTAAAGCCTTCATAAACCTATCTCGCCCGCTATTTACACTATCATCACCGAACAGGGGAAGAAGAAGAAAAAACTCTTCTGGGTGGCGGCCATAGCACCTCTAATCTCTGTAGTAGTGTCCACCTTCTTTGTATATATTACTCGGGCAGACAAACATGGTGTCCAAATTGTAAGCAAAGGTTCTGTTACCCGTTTAATTGCATTCGTTATAAAGGCCTCTTGATACTGATAATTCTATTGATGACTGACAGGTGAAGCATATAAAGAAGGGTATAAATCCACCATCTGTGGATCAAATTTATTTCTCTGGGGATTTTCTTGGCAAAGGTATCAGGATTGGCGTTGTTGCTGGGATGATAGCATTAACGGTATCTACATAAACACGATTTATAAAATGTAACAGTATTTGTTTTCCTCTCATTTGATGCTCAGATTACATTTTTGTTGGTTTATCAGGAGGCGGCAGCTATTGGCAGAACATTTGCAGCTATGAAGGATTACCACCTAGACGGAAACAAAGAAATGGTAGCCTTAGGGGTCATGAATATAGCTGGTTCAATGACTTCTTGCTATGTTGCAACAGGTAAAAGGAAGTGGTGCTCCTGATCTTAGGCAGTGCTCAGTGCTGAAAATGATAAAATAGAAAAACACTTGGTCTCAATTTCAGGGAAAGGATCTAGGTGTATCCTTGATGGGTAGTAGTGTCAATCTCTCAGATGATCACTCTTTGTTATGCAGGTTCCTTTTCTCGCTCTGCTGTTAATTACATGGCTGGCTGCCAGACTGCAGTTTCGAACATTGTAATGTCAGGAGTTGTCTTCCTAACTCTAGAGCTCATCACACCACTCTTCAAATACACTCCAAATGCGATCCTTTCGTCTATTATTATTTCTGCAGTGATTGGCCTAATAGACTATGAGGCTGCTCTGCTTATTTGGAAGATTGACAAATTTGACTTTGTTGCTTGCATGGGAGCCTTCTTCGGTGTAGTTTTTGCATCTGTTGAGATCGGTCTCTTAATTGCAGTAAGACACAGAACTGGGTACTTGAATTTTGACGCTTCATTGATTAGGAATATGTTTCCCTCACCATTCGTTACAAACAGGTCTCAATTTCGTTTGCGAAAATTCTTTTACAAGTGACAAGACCACGAACAGCTTTGCTAGGCAACCTACCACATACTTCTATCTACAGGAATATTGAACAATACCCTGATGCAAGGAAAGTTCCTGGAGTTTTAGTTGTACGAGTTGATTCAGCTATATATTTCTCAAACTGCAACTACGTTAGGGAAAGGTATCCGTCAGTCTATCGGTTCTAATTAGTCTATTTCGTCAGACTCGCTTTGAGGGCTTTACTCTTTTTGTTTCGACTTGTTCTTCTCGCTAAAGTTTTCATACTGTAGGATCCTGAGATGGTTGGAAGATGAAGAGGAACAGCTTAAAGTCGAAGGCCAAGCACGGATCCAGTACTTGATCGTGGAAATGTCACGTAAGAAATCTAACCCTTATGCCAGTAAATTCTTCTCAGTAAATTTGTTTTCTCTCTTCTCACGAACAACACAATCACATTCATAACTTGTTTTGTCTACTGCTTTTGCTACTCCAGCTGTTACTGACATAGACACCGGTGGGATCCATGCACTGGAGGAGCTGTTCAAAAGTCTCCAAAAGAGAGAAATTCAGGTGGGAAGCTTATATATGTTATGCAAACCATTCTATTATCGACGAAAATAAGCCATTGATAGGGGGTTCTATATAGTGTACTAAAAAGAATGCGCAGTGGCTGGTACCTCATTATCCTCTCTGTTTGCAGCTTGTTTTTGCCAATCCTGGACAAGTGGTCATCGACAAGCTATACGCCTCCAAACTTGTAGATCTGATCGGTCAAGACTGGATTTTCCTTACCGTGGCAGATGCTGTGAAGACTTGCTCCCCCAAAGCAGCAGGAAGTTTACCAGAGGTCTAATAGAGCGAGCGTAAAGAGCGGTTCCTCATCAACTTTGAGTGAAGTAGTACCCGTGAAAGAATCAAGTGCTACAGGTTTAGCAATTCTATAGAGAAGACATGATATGTTTCTCCTTCATGGGTTTTAATGGAGAGATAGGTATGAGTCAGGAAGCAATAATGGGTGGTCACAGGTAATAGGTGATTGTGGATGGGGTTGGGACCTCGAGTGTTGTAATAGATTCTGTGGTGGTGGAGTGGTTTACAGAAAAAGGCGCACTGAGCCAAGTTGTACATCTCGGAGCAATTTGTAAATCACTACTGCTGCGAAAAAAAATGCCAAATCTTGGTGAAGGCCAGCCTCTTCCATTTCTAATAAACAATCATACTGTTTTGCTCTTCCATTCCAGTGACTCTTTCACACCATTAGAACTTGCACATAAAGAAACCAGATTCGAGATGTTACGCGAAAGAAAGCCAAACCTGCTGTATTAAATCAGTTCACCTGCGATGTCTGCCTTCTTCGCATAGGTGGTTATCAGAGGAATAAGAAAAACTAGGACCCAAAAGAGAGAGAGAGAGAGATTAAACAGAATCGAACAGGCCGATCAATATCGAAACAGGCGAAGAGCACCCGCTTGTGAGTTGGGTCTGACTCGTGACTTAAAAAATGAAATGAGCTTCGACTAGTAAAGGTGTCAATTTTCGAAGAGATAAGCACTAAGCACTGAATGATGCTCCGAAGTGGAGGTCGCCACCGCTTTTCTTTTGGCACCCCGTCGATTCAAATCGGGTTTGTAACCGATTACACAGTGTTCGCTTTAGGTCACTGGCTTTATTTGTTTTCCCTTCGAAGGTGGGCAGGCTTCACCGCTCCGCTGCAGACTGCGCAGAGAGCAGGCAGGACGTTCTTAAATAAAAATTTGTAATTTCATGCTAATTAACTTTTTGCCACTTTGACTTTCATTGATCATTCAATAATTTCATATATTAAAAAAAAAAAAAATATATATATATATATATTTTTGTTGCAATATTTATAATAAAATATATGTAAATTATCTGATCGTATTAGGCGAACAAAAGGCAAAAGCCGCCGCACTCTCATCATCTCCTCCGGCTGAAACCGCCGAACAGTTAGTTATACCAATGGTTCTTCTGCAGCGCTTCCATTCTCTCTTCACTTCTTCCTCTTCAATTGCGAAGCCTACCCTTCTTCCCCGCCTTCTCAACCCCGCAAAAGCACTTCCCAAACACAGAACTCTGACCACTAAATCCCATCTCAATGGTAACATGAGATTCGTACAGCAAAGCCCTTGTTAAAACCCTTCATTTCCAACTTCCCACTTTATTATCTTACATTCGTCTTCTTTCATTGCGCGTTTCGACAGAAAACATTCTGATTCTCCCCGAAGACGAGAGAGTTTTGGGTTCCAAAGCGGGGAATGGCTCGAGCACGATTGCGGCGATTGTGACTTCACTGGGTGGTCCACCTGGTGCGGTTGGTATCGTTCGACTTTCCGGTCCATCGGCGGTGGACGTTGCAGCTAGTGTTTTCCGCCCACTGAGGGGTAAGAAGCAGCCGGCATCGAATTCTGATCTTTGGAAGCCCAGGAGCCACTTTGTGGAATATGGCGTCGTATCTGACCTGGAAGGGAATGTTGTCGATGAGGTGAACCGCAATTTTGATGCTTTTGATTACCGATGCAACTATAATATCCATTGAACTGTATTACTGTATTTCCTTATTGAGTAGTTCCTTTGCTTATTCGCACCCCTTGGGTCGTTTTTTTGGTTTTTGGTTAACCTTTTTCTCTCATACCTCAGGTTTTGGCAGTACCCATGTTGGCCCCGAGATCATACACCAGAGAGGATGTAGTGGAGCTGCAATGCCATGGCAATGATGTGTGTCTTCAGAGAGTTCTGCGAGCTTGCCTGGAGGCAGGGGCTAGGCTTGCTGAACCTGGTTTGTTATGCCCTTTTTCTTTCTACAACTCGTTTCTCAGATGTTTCTTTCTTTGACCTGCTTTATAAATTGCAAATTTTGAACTTGGAATCCAAAGTGGTGGATAACGCTCAGGAATTTCCAGTTTGTCGTATACGATTTCTCCGGCCTTTGGTCCTGAAAGTATCAATCTGATCTCATTGTCCAGGTGAGTTCACTTTGCGTGCTTTTCTAAATGGTCGATTGGACCTGTCTCAAGCTGAAAACGTTGAAAGACTTATTTCAGCCAAGTCCATGGTGGCTGCAGACGCGGCATTAGCAGGGATCCAGGCATGCACTATTTCTTCTTCTCCTGCTAACTTAAAAGTTTACTTCGTTGGATAACAGGTTCTAGCACTTTTAGTAGTCTCCGTCATAAATTTAGGTGCTGGACACTAGTAACAAGAGGATTCTTTTTAGATTTTGCAATGTCTAAGACTGACAGCTTGAGCTTGCAGTGCTCCTAACAAGTTTACATGCTGGGCATTTTGAGTGAAATGTCCTAGTTTGGTTGCATTGATAAGCAGTCTGATTACAGATAAAAAAATTGTTGTGTGATAGGGAGGCTTTTCTGGTTTAGTCAAATCATTGAGGAAGCTGTGCATTGAGTTGCTTGTTGAGATTGAAGCTCGCTTGGATTTTGATGATGAGATGCCGCCACTAGATGTGAAATTGCTGATGGATAAAATACATGCTATGTCACAAGATGTTCAACAAGCTCTGGATACTGCTCATTATGATAAACTTCTACAATCTGGACTGCAGGTATTTTGGTGTAGATGGACTGTGTAGCACGGTGATGACTTTCAACTTTTCACCAGTTATTATGTTCTTGTACTGTTTGCTTGGTTTAGTGTATGACACTGATCAACACAACCCGATCCAGCTCTGAAAATTCCTTCGTATAATGCAGATAGCAATTGTTGGCAGGCCAAATGTTGGGAAGTCAAGCCTCCTCAATGCATGGAGCAGGGTAGGTTGCTTGCTGGTTTAGCTCAACTCTTACTTTGATGTTACCTTCCTCATATTTATAACTGAAGAAAATGTTTTTCTAGCATGCAGAGTGACAGAGCAATTGTCACAGATGTTGCAGGAACTACAAGAGATGTGGTTGAAGCAAGTGTGACCGTACAGGGAATTCCTGTTACACTACTCGACACTGCTGGTATCAGAGAAACTGAAGATGTTGTGGAGAAAATTGGTGAGATAGCTCTTTTGTCTGGCTGTACATATTTGTCCTTTGATTTTCCACTTCAATCAAAATTAAAACTTCAAAATTTGTGCAGGTGTGCAGAGATCAGAAGCAGTTGCTATGGGTGCTGATGTGATTGTGATGACCATAAGTGCTCCCGATGGCTGGACTGAGAATGATTCAGAACTTTTGATGCGTATTAGGATTAATCAAGTTCAGCATCCTTTCTTTGTTTTATATTTTCATAATTTCCTTGATCACAGGTTGAAAAAATGTGGAAACTGATGTTTCTTTCTACTACCTGCTTCTTCCCCGAGTACAGGAACCCAGCAGAAGAGCTGCCACCCCAATTATTCTTGTGGTTAACAAAATTGACTGTGTTCCATCAGAACACATTGAACTTCCTGAAACAACAATGGATACTTTCAAGAAGCTTGTTTCTACTTGTGCCGTCTCTGGACAAGGAATCCAGGAGCTCGAATCAGCAATCCTTGAAATTGTGGGCCTTGACCCAATAGCATCGGGAGGACGAAAATGGACAGTTAATCAGGTACACTGCCATTTGTTGTCTTGAATATTTCTACTGTGTTCTTTGGTTGTGCGCCAGAAGTGTGAGTGACACAGTAAAACATTATGGCTCCAGGCTTAGCTTTCAACTGCATTTCTAAATAGTGGAATATTAGTTTTGTTCTCTGCTACCATTGTTGGGAAAGATCAGGAGGTTTGGTCAATTACATGATATCCTCTGTTGGGCGTTCAGCAGTATCTGCAGATTCCCATCAAGTGAGATTAATTATTTAGCAGCATTTCAGTGTAACAACATGAATCTTGATTGTCGATTGTTGCACACATGCATGCATGGTCAATGTTTTCACTTTAGCTGCATGGACATTGGACAGGGATAATGTTTTTGCTTTCCGTTTCATGTCTCCTAGTGCTCTTTGTGATCCTGATCTTGACACTCTTGCAGAGGCAATGCGAGCAACTTGTACGGACCCGGGAAGCTCTGTCTAGGTTAGAAGCTTCAATTTTGGAGGAATTGCCTTTGGACTTCTGGACGATTGAGTTGAGGGAAGCAACATTGGCCCTCGGACAGATAACCGGAGTTGACATCTCGGAAGAAATTTTATCAAACATCTTCAGCAGGTTTTGTATCGGGAAATGATCATATTATTATTATTATTATTATTATCTGGAATAATTTCGTCGTTAACAACTAGTACTTTTTGAACATTTCAACGAATTAAAACTCGTTCTACAGAAAAATTTCTTAAATATATACGAATTAATGAAAGAATCAAAAGAAGTAGCTAGGGGACCTCCATGAGAATCCAGGAAGAAGACAGACAGGTAGGGGACCTCCATGAGAATCCAGGAAGAAGACAGACAGCTAGGGGACCTCCATCTCGGTCTCGATCAGAAATTATTCCATTACATTAATCATGCAATCCCGTGTGGCCGCTGATCTCATCCGACTTCCCCACGAACCCCCTCCTTGCTGCCTCATCCGATACTCCGAACGTCTCTTGAGCTCACTGAGTTGGGCCTTCCAATATGCTTCGTCGGTCGCCACCTCCCATCTGATCTCCACCCCATTATTAACTCTGCTTCTCCGGCTCCGCCCCGCTGCTTCGGCCAAACCCAGTTCGCGGTCGTAACTCCGACGCAGAATGGGATCAGAGAGGGTCTCGTAGGCCTTGTTCACCTCCACGAACATCCTCGTAAACTCCTCCTTCCTCGTGGGAGGGCACAAGTCGGGGTGATACTGAAGCGCCATGCTTCGATAAGCCTTCTTGATCTCCTCCATACTCGCCTTGTCTGATTCAAGTGAAAGAAGTTTGTACAGGTTCTTGCTCCCCGGCGCCGCCTTGCATGAAATAGCTCCAAATCGTCTGTGAGAAATCGGAAACTTGAAATAGTTAGTAGAAACTGGGCTGATCGTCCGAATTGGAGTAGTAGTGTTAATACTCGTCGAAACAGCAGCAGAAATCTCCATGGTACAGTTTTGGATGAAAAGACAGAGGAATCGAAGAGGGAAGAGAGAAAACGAGGTGGGTTTTTGCAGAAACTACGATTAATTGTTTATAGAAGCTGCTGCAATATTCCTAGCTGAAAGCATCAATATTGCAAGGGTGGAGGGGGGAAAAGAAGGAGAAAAACAGGAAATGACTGGTGTAAGCAGGTGGTGGAAATTAGAATTCAACGCTGTTCCCTTGGCGTCTGAATCGATTAAATAACATCTCCACGGCGGACTCTTCGAAATTGGGCAGGTAATCTGGCGTGAAAGTGAGGAACGAAGACATTCGTATACATGTGGCTGGCTGCCTTAATCGATGATTCGATGGGCTGGGATCTGTTAGAATATGGCGGCGCTCGTGGATTAAAAAAAAGAACAGTACCATTACCGGCCGGCCTTCCAAATCAGGGTCTCTGAAACAGCTACCAACCTCACAATCATGCAATCATGTAATTTTTTTATTCTCTCGAACGCGCGTATATAATTAATTATTGATTAAGTAATTAATTTAATACTGTTAAGTATTAGCAGATAAGTAAGTAAAGCATGCAATTAGAAGGTTCCGGCTAGCTGGTCAAAGCTAGATAACATCGATCATAGACTAAATTAGGAGGAAAATAATTATAACTAATTAATTAATGATGATCAGTACCCTGCAGGCCTCTTAGAATTGGTCTTAATTTTTTAGACTTGGGGACCAAGAAAATATTAGATTAACTACATAAATCAAGCGAAAAATATTGATCATATGTAAGTTTTTGAGCCATCTTATATATTAAACTTATTCCAAAACCTGCATATATGTTGCGCGCAGTACCCCTTCGTTCCAGTAGTAACTTAGCGTTTTTTTTTTTTTTAACTTATTCCAAAAAAATAATAATAAATAAATAAATAAATAAATATATTATACATAGATTTTTTTTTTTTTTTTTTTTTTTTTTTTTGTGTGTTTTTGGGCGTAGAGTACTCTTGTGGCCCTCATGTTATATATGGTGGCGTTTAGTCACCTCATTAATTACGTTCCACTGGTGTAACTTTGGTGTGTGTATGTGTATTAATTATAAATAGGTGAAATATAGAATTTTTTTTTAAATAATTAAAAAAATAAAAATTTACATTTTTAACAACTTTCTGAACTTATTTCTAAATATGTCACTTTCTATATTTGACCAAGTTTGACCAGCTTGATTAAATGACACATAGGTGACATGCTGGTGCCAAAGCCTATTTTTTTTTAAATAGAATTGGGGGTGGATTTGAGCCGAGCCGAGCCCGAACATATGCATGTTCGAGCTTGGCTCGGTATGAAAAAGGTGAACTCGAGCTCGAGCTTGAGTTCGGCCACGAGCTTGTAACAGGGCTCGAGGTCGAGCTCGTTTGATTTTGTCGAACTCAAGCTCGAATGGTTCGTAAAAAAAAAAACTTGTGCTTGAAGAAAATAAAAAAGAAGATGGAAGGTAAAGACGGAAGATAAGAAGAACAGGAAATAAAAGCTGTCTTTTAAAAAATAATAAAATATTAAATAAAATAGAGACTTTTCAAAAAATATTTATGTCAAATGAGGTAAGTTATAAATGTCTGACTTTTTATATATTAAAATATTAAATTAAAGAGACGAGCCGGCTTACGAGTCAACGAGCCGAATTCTTGAGAAATCGAATTCGGCTCAAAAAACTTAACGAGCTTTTTTATGTGTTCGAGTTCGGCTTGAGCTTGTTATTTAATGAGCTCGAGCCGAATAAAATTCGAGCCGAGCCCGAGCTACTCGCGAGTTGGCTCGGCTCAAAGCCACCCCTAAATAGAATACACGTGGAGGCATAAACAAAAAATAAAAAAAGAAGAGGCGGTATCCAAGTACCGTTATACTGGAAACCTTAGATGCGGCTTTTGGAAGCCGCCTCTTTCAACACTTAGACAAATTTTTTGTACCGATAAAAGAGGGGTTTGCAAACAGGGCGTCATTTGAAAGCTGCCCACACTCAATATACATATCATTTCAATTGCTGTTCATAATTTTTAGGGATTCCAGTCGAATCGTTCTTATAAAAAGAAAAGACTGGAACTATATTCCCTCTCTTCTGAGAGAGAGATCAGAGAGATCAGAGAGAGATCAGAGAAAAATTAAAGAGAAAAAAACTCAGAGAGAACCAGATTTAAGTATTTTTATTCCCTCTCTTCTGTCGCTCGTTAGACCTTCTTTTGAGCTGAGAGAGTTGAGCTTCCCATACTTGCTTTGTCCGCTCAGTTGAACTTCCTGAACGTAGTTGAGCGTCGTACTTGATACGAGACGAAGGATCAGAGAGCGTCTCGTATGCTCGTTTCAGCTCAAGAAACTTCGTCGTAGACTCTTCCCTCATGGAAGGGTGACACACATCAGGATGCCATCGAAGAGCCATCGTTCTGTAAGCCTTCTTTATCTCCTCAATCCCCACATTCTCCGATTCAAGACACAGAACTTTGTACAGATTTCTACTCTCCTTCCCTATGCTGCCTCCTCTACACGAAACAACATTCGTCTTGTAATTAGTACTCCTATTCAACAGGTATGATGAAGTACTACTGGGTGCAATTCCTATCACCATGTTTCCGTGCATCTATCTTCAGTTATAAAAAAAAAAATATAAAAAAAAAAAGAAAAAAAACCAACTACAACAAGAAAATGATGAACAGATGAAGGAGACTTAGCACTTGAGGCCTCTGGGTCTTATATATATATATATATATATATATATATATATATATATATATAGTAATTTGTATCTGATCCATATATTCTTTTTCAATGTACGTACGTGATTCCTTGTTTTGGAGGGCGTGGCGCTTGCTTTCTTTTGTATATTAGTATATATGTTCATTGTACAGGTAGTAGATAGAGACAAATCTTCATTAATATGCCGGCCAACCGCTTTGTCTCTATTTGAGGCATGCATGTTTTTATTCACATTCACGTGCTTTCATCTCTCTCCTACTCTTTAAATCACGTAAGAAATTAAGTACTATCAATTTACCACTTAACCTGCGCCTGATCCGGATCCCCTGCGAACAAAACAACAAGGTTGTGCATATCCATACCCAGAGCCAATAGGGGCATGCCCAGACACGAATGCACAGCGTGCGCCTTTTTAATTAGCAACGCTTTGAGTTTAGCATTGCTTTCAGTTTAGCCTTTTTAATCCGGTCATACCAAACAAAATTAAGAGATAAACAAATCACTTTCATTTTATAAATTAATTAACTTTAAACAGGTTTTAATTAACTCTTGTATGATCGTTACGTTTTGGTCTGAAGGAGCATAAGAATTAAAAAACTCATGTTAATTAATTTGCTTGTGTCGCACAAAAGATATTCGGTGAAATTAATTTTCTTAGCCGCATGCATGCTTCATATATAAAATGATCCTACTAATTCGGCCCTTCTTTTTGAGGATGATCACTAATTTCACGCGGCCAAAGTGATGAGAAACTCATTTTTCATATATATATATATATATATATATATATATATATATATATATATATATATATATATGTAATTTGTCCCCACCAATCTTCATGATGAAGCACGATATTTGGTAAAACAGATAATCCCTATTGGCCTGTGGACCTACGTGTTCAACTTCGTGGCGCAATGAATCACATGGTCTCTCATTATTGTCCCTCTCTGTATGTCCTGTCTGCAGTCACAAGCAGTTGTATATATTGTGTTTCAGAAGAGAAATTAGGTCTAGTCCACGAGAATCATCAGCCAAGAGTTGAGAAACATACGAACATAAAGTATAACGGCTATGAGTATATTGAAATGTCTGCCGGTTCAACACTCTTTTTGCACGATTGAAAGCCGCCCACTATGGATCAACACACAACAGGCCACTCGAATTCATTCTTCAAATAACTCAAAAATCTCTATATATGTAAAGACTTGCTAATTGCTAGTAAGGTACACCATTCTTTTTTAAATATTACAAATTATGCCCTTTTTCTGGGCATTGCCAACTTGCTATGCATATATATATATATAACTAGTCTTACAAAGATTATTGGCATTGAGCCACGCCATGTAGCAATTTTATGAAGGGAAGCAGCCTAGGTGGTCCCCTGAAAATAAATACATCAACAAGGAACATCCTAAGCAAAATAATGTTTGCATCTTCCAGAAATTTATCGTGGATACGACCGTGAATGGGTGAGAACCACCAATCTTCTCTACCTTGGATTGTTCGACATTCATCTGTCCGGACATCACATAATTAGATGAATTAGATGTGGCTAGTAACAGAACTTACTGTACAGTAGAGGATAGCTGAAACAGGGGACAACTGTTAGATCAACTGATTACTCCTCTGATCTCCTCAACCAACTTCAATCGTGCAGATGGTTCAACCTGCATGAAATTCCACAACAATCACCTTTATATTCTCTTCATGGTATCATTTTCCTCTCGCTTCAGAGAGAGAGAGAGAGAGAGATATATATATATATATATATATATATATATATATATATATAGAGAGAGAGAGAGAGAGAGAGAGAGAGAGAGAGAGAGAGAGAGAGAGAGAGAGAGAGAGAGAGAGAGAGAGAGAGAGAAAAAGGGTTTACCTTGCTGAGCAGAGCGGCTAGGCCCTGAGGTAAAGCATTCAAATCGGAGGCAGAGTCCCCAAGCTTAGATAGTTGAAACAATACCTTTTGAACTCGCAACTCCTTTAGATGATTCACATAGTTCTCAGGATCATCTTTCCATGAAAAGAAAACATTGTCATCTTCCCACTTATTTTCGGTAAGCTCAGATGCTGAGAACCACTGCTTTATCAGAGCAATTGCTGCTTTATGAGACAACTGTTCTCCAGCAGCATCCCGCACAGTCCTCACTAGAGAGCCCTCCTCCACTCTCCTCCGTAACCTCTTATAGAAGAAGGACCGAGAGCTTCCCCAGTTGACCACTTCTTTTATGACCCCTTTTGCGGCCATTCTAAGTGAGATATCGTGAAGTTCAGCAAATCTGGTGGCTATCTGAGTGTAAACAGGTAAAAGCTTTTTTTCTCGGGCCTTAATGCTTTTCTGAAGAGTTTCAATCATTTCACTGGCCTCATTGCCCCTTGCATCTTGAAGTTTAGCTTTGAGGGTAATTAGCTCCTGGTCTAGCCGACCCATGCACTCAAGGAGCTCCTTGGTTCGGAACTTGATCTCAATCATCCCTTCTGGCTCAAGCACATTTCCTTTGGCAGTTCTTTCTGCATACATCTCAATTTGGTCTGGATTAATTCTACTATCCACCACAACCCATGCCCCTCCACGAAGCTCCCCCATCATGGGAATATACACAAACACAGGTTGTTTGTAGGTACGAAGATTCTCAACAATGGTGGACCCAGCCTGCAGAATCCCTTCAAAAAGGTCCCTCTGCCCCCCAGAGAAACCCCTCCAGTTAGCCAAGATAAAGAGTGGAAGCTCTTCTCTGTTGAAATCCGATAGTGCCTGAGAGGTCTTGGAGGCAGAATCAGGAAACCAAACTTGACCTGCCTGAGGGACTACTCTCTCGTGTGAATCAAGTTGACCAGGATCAGCTGGGATAACTTGCATCATTGTCTGGGTTTCAACAGCAACAATTCCCACAGGAATTCCTCCTAGTTTTGCCCTTCCAGTTACTACTGTCCTTGCCCAACCTTCTAGAGTCTCTACGAAGCTATCTTTATCAAAGATACCCCCATACCACCTCCCGCTATTGTCTTGAACACCACAAATAGCTGCACGAGGATCACAAGAAGATTCAGGGCAATAGTCAACTGTCCGTTCAGGCGGGTCCATTGATGGTAAAATGGGAAGCGGCCCACCAACATGTGGAGGCACATAGCTGAGCCAATTCAAAATAGCAGATACACCATCAATGTCATCAGAGACAGTAAGATGAACAACCCCATTGGTTGCCATGATTTTGGGACCTCCTAGTTGCATGTGAGAGCTGTAAACCTCACGGCCCAAAAGCTTGTTCAAGGCAGAGAAACCAGTTAGAATAATTGGCTGATCTAGCCTCTGGATGCAACGCATTCCAAGACGAGCAAGGTAAGCTCCAATTCCTACTGTTCGACCAGTGACATAAGTCAATGTAAAGGTCTCCTTGTAAGCCCGAGAATAAGCACCTGCAATAGCTCCACTTCCAGTCAGGTTCTCTACTCCCAGTCCATCCTCCCTTCCTACAATTGTGTCTATTACCCATCTGATCTCTCCACTTTCTAGCTTCAATTCATGGGCTATGACAGAAGATTTGATTCGTTCATAATCATCTGGTGTCAAGTAAACATACTGGAAACCGCGTTCAGGGCATGACTCATCAGACCATCCAACTCGAAAGCAAGCCTTTACCTCTTCAGCTACACCAATTCGGGCACCAGAATTTGCAGCCAAATAAATTAAAGGCAGTTTCTTGTCACAAGCAAGATTTGTTACTTCAAGAAAGAAGGCATCCTCTCTAGGGCCAAATGACCCAGCCTTAAAGGTTACATCATTCGCTACTATTAATATGGTCCTGCCATCTGGGAACTCCGGAGTAGACATCTCCATGCACCAAGCTACCATTCCCACATCGTTAAGAGCCGGAGGACGGTCTACTGGAAGAAGAGAAGTGCCCCATGATCCTTGCTTATCGGCAAATGCTAGCTCAGTGACTTTAAGAAGATTTTTGCTTCTTGACCTCTTGACTCCAGGGATATGAGATTCCCATGACCCTTGTAGTGCTGTTTGAAATGCCTGTAACCATAAAGCTTAAGAGTCAACGAAATTCAAAACATGGTGACCTTTCTAATGAAAATTTTAATTTCTCACTGAAAACTACACCTAATCAATGCAAATTATAAAGAATCGGCTGTGCTCACCAGAGGAAAGTCATAGCAGTAGGTTGTATTGCTCTTCCTTGCCAACAGACGCTTTCTATCGATTACACTGAGAGGTTGATACCATGCAGCCACTGGCACACCATGCAGAGGACCAGGAGGAGAAATGCTTGAATGGTATATGATTTCATGCGCCTCGGAGTCTTCCACTTCCCGATAGATCTACAAGAAGAATAATCAAATGAGTAAGATAGCATATAAACTTGGATCAAGACCAACCTTTTAAAGAGACAGAAACAGAAATGGTGACACAGACAAACAAACACAGACACAGAACCAGATAGAAAGCAATAGTGATAATGACAGAGAAGCATGATGCATAAAGCAGGAGGCCTTCACATTCTCAGCAAGCATAAGCAGTGATTTGAGGTTCAGTGACAATGACAGAGAAGCATCATGCATAAAGCAGGAGGGTCTTCACATTCCCGGCGAGCATAAGAGGTGATATGAGATTTTTATCAGTGCCTATACAAATTCATTAATGAGATCATGGATCAACTATTATCTTGACAACTTCTAAAACTGATAAAAGACATGAGGCTAATTACCTTGCGAAGTCGTAAGCAAAACCAGGTCACCATCAACAAATTGTTGTTGGAGGTACCATCCAAACACATTGATTAGGATTTAAGCAACTACTTTTTTTTTTTTATGTTGCTGTATTTGCTTTCATTTTTTATTTTCTTAAACTCCTCTCATATTTTTTCAAAAAGAGAAAAAAAAAACTCTTGTGATGTTCCTTAAATTTATTACTTATGAACAAAATATCTTTCTTTCTTGCACAAATAAAAGGAACAAAAAATTGTGAGTCCTATTATTAACAGAAACTAGTCATTTGTGGTCAAATCACCCATTACTCATTGCCGTTCCTACCATAGACCATCCCAACTCTCAGACTAAGCTAAATGAATCCTCTACCCCAAAATGTTCCACTGTCCTGAGATAACTTCACTGAGTTACACATTAATAAAATAATGTAACAGACTTGAAATACATGCACTTCAAAAGCATACAACCTTTAACAGTTTTTTTCCGTTAGTTGCTTAATAAAAGGGCAATGATGAGAACTCTGCGCACAACTTTAAAAAAGGGGGGAAAAAAGAAAGATCATGCACAAAACTAAGAGAGAAAGAAGCATTCAAATCATCTAGCTCTGCCTGTTTCTGAATTATTGGCTCAAGCCAGTTCAAGCTCAAAGCAACTACAGCCTGCAGCTCTGCTAACAAAAACATGTTTTATTCCCATTTTATTTGAATATCACAGCATGACCTCAATTAAACCACACAAAAACTATAATACCATAAGAAACAACAACTTGTACTAACTCCAACTGATAAGAGCGCTTGTTTTACTAGTAAAATCACATCACAAGCTGAAGCGCAAGTTGTAATTCAGGGTTTCTTTCCAAGCTTCTCGAGCCAAATTTATCCAAGTAATCAGTCATCTCATCTTACTAGAAACAATAGCGAAATGGTAATCCATGTATGTAAAACTGAATTCCATGATATTGAAAACTAAACTTCAAGCAAGCCAAAATGTAAGACTAGCAACTTAACAAATGATAATGTAAAACTCAATAAATAGCTTCAAGCAACAGTGAGAAATATAAAACTGTGACAATTAGATTATGGCAACGAAACTATGTTGAGCTCCTCAAGATAAAATACAACAATAGTGTGAACAATTTTATCCAACATAAACTGAATGAACCTTAATAGAAACTTACAGATAAACTGAATGAACCTTAATGAAAACTTACATGCACCGTGCTGGTGTGACCTGTCACATTTGTTACTACAACTCTCCAGGGACCACTAGCATGTGCAACAGAGGCCAACCAAAGCTTCACTTCCCACTGACAGACAGCAAGCTTATGCATTCGAACACCAACTGATTCATGGATCCGATGTGCAAGCTCTTCCAAGATAAGCCCAACCATAGCTTCCTCTTGGCCGGGGTATAAGTCAATGCTCCTGAGAATCCTATAGAGTAAGACAACAGGGAAGACATATATCCCACATGCTAATTTTATACATCCTTATGCTTAAACATACCTGGAGTTAGGTACAAGGTCATATATCTGTTGTTCACGCAATATGCAAATATACATGTGAGCATGTTCTGACTTCACAGTTGCATTGTGACTGTGAAGTTCTAACTCTTCAAGTGCATTATTAAGAGATCTCAGTAAGCTAATTGAAGTGAAGGACATATCATATTGAGATTCATTTGTTTCTTGATATGCAGAAAGACCATCAGCTGTACTAGGCTGTCTCAGCAGGGTTCGAAGAAACATCCTTTGGATATGAGGTTTGTCCACAACAGTGTATAGATGCCATTGACGATCTCTTGATGGTGTGTACTGTATGTTCTCATAACCTTTAAGTTTGTCCTGGGTATTTACACACATAAATTAGCCTTAAAAGCAAGAAAATTTCATAAAGAAAACAGAAACTCAGTATTATACGGAACCAACCAGTTCAAGAAAAATAGATAGGGGTGGTTCCAGGTGACGAAGTAGAGGTTCTTCTTCATAATAAATTTTCTGAGATGCCCAGTAGAAGGAGTGTCTCATGGGGGCTCGTCCTTCGTCCCTCTGAATAATACAGCTAATGACCCCAATACCAGAGTGCTGGAGACTGGAAACCACCTCTTTATCTTTCAGTATCTTGGCTAACTTGTTTACTCTTTCTTGGGCTTGGTCCTCATCACCACTAACCAATTATTCAATAGGAAATTAGTGCCATGCCACACCTCAATCATAAAGCTTCTTTAGGGAGAGAGAACAATATCTAGCTAATCTAGGTCCTGAAGTGAAACAGAAAAAAGACTATTTTACCTATCCTGAAGTAAACTCATCTGATTGTTGATACCCACTAATGCAATATGGAGCATGTTACCATGGCTCACGGATTCAATTGAACCATTTTTCACAACTTCATGATCAGAACCAGAGGCCGAGTGGTGTGCAGCTTCTTTTAAGGCAGCAGAAATTACATTTGACAGAAACTGAAGAGATTTGATGATAACCATAATTCCCCATCTTCTTTCACAGTGCTTCTCAACCATTAGTTCATCTGGAAGGTGCTCCTCTGAACTATGCCTTTTCTCTATGTGCTCTTCAGAAAACTCCCATGATGCAATGAGGCCAGATCTATGCCATTGCATACGAACACTTCCCTTGACTAGGAAGGGCTGAAAAACAAGCAACAATGTAGATGATAAAGGATATCTAAAAACAACTTAATACATACACAGATCAATTAAAATAACTGAATAATACCTGGTACAACCGACGAACATAGGTCTCCACAACACGCCTTTGTAGAGTGTGATCACTATGATCAAACAAGCCGACCAGGGCATCTTCAACTGCCAATGGGGCTCCAACAAGATCCTCCATCCTCTCATCGATGGCACTTTTCCTTCTGGGAGTGTAGACATTCTCACCTTCCTCAGTGAACATCTCAAGTTCAGAGAGACTTCTTGCAATGCTTGTTCGAAGTTCACTGAGTTTGGTTTGCTCGAGTAGTTGACTAGATTTTAGTGCCAGCTGCAAATACAAGATCATGAGGAACAGCATTTCTGGAATATAAGACTAGGTAATCTAGATCATCCAAATTCAAGCACAAATAAAACAAGCAGAGCAATTGTGACAATTTGTTGGGGTTTCAACCTCAGAGTACACGGTATGATTCAAAGCAGAAAAGCGGATCAGTTGATTTCTATAAGCTGCTGGGTTAGGGTAGACTAGAGCCTCCATCAACCTAAGTATCAGCTTATTTTTCCTCCGAATACCCTGCAAAAAAACAAAGATTCAACCATGTATTCAAGAGAGGACGTTAGACTTCAGAGGAAAGAGGCAAGCCCAAGTTACTGTTTATATCAGTTCTTAATTACCTGATGAGATAGCACCATGTCCACAACCTTTAACAAATCTTTCTTATACTGAAGGCGAAGGTGCTCAATTACATCCGCCTAGACATGTAAATAATCATGAGTCATAGCCTCTCATACGGCCATCATGTCCCAAATAATAAGATATACATGATTGATAGCAAGAACACCGAATTTTGACAAAACTAATAATGAATATGATCTAACCTGAATATTGTCATTGAAAAGTTCTTCAACAGACAAATATTCCTCAAAAAGGGATTGAACAATAATACGAGCATGACTCTCTCTTCCACCTTCATATGATTTGACAAGACTCAAAAGGGGTTCAACAAGTCTTTCCTGAGTAGACCTTTCTTTATCAGGACAAGACAAGAGATGTGCCTGCATTAGCAAAGTCTCAAGTTAGTAGTTGATTTCTCATGTCAGGAGAAGATAAAAGAAATAAAAGACTTTAGTTACAATCCCAGATTATTGTCAACCTCGAGAATTCCTCTCAACAATTTGGCAGGAAAATCAATATTTTTCTGTGTGCTGCTTACAACAGGCTCGTACTCCTTAAACTTTGTATCCAACTGCAATTCATAACATGAGCACAATCTAAATTTTCAAACCATGAGAACCATAAATAAACGGAGTGCAAAAAAATAACACAAACCACATTTCGAAGATCCTTAGGAAGCCTAGTAGCCAAAACAGCCATTGACTCTTGCCATTGAAGGAATGGGAGCTCAGGACTATCCAAGCAATTTAACAAATCTTGGACTACCTGGAGAACAAGTTTGTGATTAACAACTGCTATAATAAAGCAAATGTAGCAGGTGATGATCATGATTAATGATGTTGATAGCATTGACATCCACCATGGAGAAAATAGAAACAAAAATAAGATAAAGAATCTAACTGCTACTTCTCCATGACAGGAATAAAGATTAAAACGTGAAAACGACAAAAAGGAGTGCAGCACCAGCAAGTGTTTGTCAACTCATTGTATACACTTACGTCATCAATGTTATGCTCATAGCCTGCAAGAATCATTTTAGCAGCATTCAAAGTTGCAGCACATCTCTGGTGAACCTTCCCAGAAACCGCAGTAGGAGGGCCTACTACTGGAAAGCATCCATGAAAGGGTTCAGCCTTCCTTACTGCCGATGGATCATCTAAGTCAAGTTTTGCAATCAGATCACCAGCCTGCAGCAAATCACAAATCCAACATAAAAACCATTAGCAATGCACTAGGACATCAATGAGTCGTAACAATCACAGAATAATTTTAAAGCTAATAAGCGAATATCTAAAATAGTTGAGAGTGATAGATAACATACTAAAGTATCATATACGTCTGGGTCCATATAAAAGAAAATAAAATTTAAAAAATTACAAAAAATAACCTGTAATGCCTGGCCTTCAGAAACCAGAAAATGGATTAATCCTGGAGCAGGTAACAGAAGTGGCATGCACATTTTCATCACTTCAACTTCTGCATATGGAGTATCTGTCTCTCCATAACTACCATCAGACACTAAGAATCGTAGCAGCTTACATGGTGTTTCTGCCACAAGTTTTGAGGGGTCATGATCGTTCTGTAATTTTCAAGACAAAGATCTCATAAGTTGGAACTGGCTCACAACAGAAAAAATGGATCATCTACCAACAAAAAGACAAATATAAAAGATCTCCAGGGTAAGCAAATGTACTATAATAAAAGCAAATGATAACATCAGTAAGAAAAAATGAAAAACAAAATTAGTACACTACATAATCCATTGGAGAAAATATGATAATGATGGTAGTATTAACAATAGTAGTAACAATAAGAACATCACAATCATAATATATAACTATATAACATTAATAACTGCAAAATTTCTGTTCTCTGATTCTCCCAAATTCATAATTACAAATACTTAAGTACAAACAAATGGGAACTCACCTGTAATAAGCAAGTCCAATAACATAAATATAATAATTTCAAAAACCGGTTCCTCAAAATCTCCCAAAATCATAAATACAATTATTTACATACAAACAAAGGGTTTGCCTGTAACAAGCCGGTCCTCATAATAATATAACAATAACAATTGAAAAATCCAACTCAGATTCTCCCAAAATCATAATTACAAACATTAAGTACAAAACAAATGGAACTCACCTGTAACAAGCAAGTCCTCCCATCAATAAGTAAGCGAGTACCAGCTGCTTCTTCTTCAGCATATATCACATGACTGTTTCCATCCAACTATGACAAAGGAAACCAAAATTTAAAAAAATTTAATATTTCCTTGCATTATACAAAATATAATTGTGTAAAAGTTTTTGCAGGGTTTTGTCCCAAAATGACTAGCTATTCAGGAGGTCTATAGCCCAGCCTTATAATGGGATAACATTTCTTGAGACTTCGTGTGGGACTTGTCTCCACTCATCACTTCCCCATGTCCAGGCTTACACATAATGGACCTGAAACATGACCACACACTCCCAATGGAGTAGGCTGCAATTTGGTCTCACTTTATACAGCCCACCACAAAATTAAACATGAGAGCACAAAGTGGGCCTTGGCCCAAAAACACAGCCCATTTTGACATCATATTAAAGATTGAATGTTGTTTCGCGCCAGAATGATTAGCCATTTAGAAGGCATATGCTCAACCTTATAACTCAATGACATTACTAAAGACTTTTGGAACACTTCCCGACTTAACTAACTAAAACAATAGTACAACCACCCACCTGCATAAGAAGACCCCCATCACGTAAAGTGTGGATCTCTGCTTCAACTTCTGAGTTGTTCATCCGTAATCTATAGCTACCAGGGCCACCTCGTACCATCTCAATCTAAGATACAATTTTTCACAGCACAAGAAATTTTCAGAAAAATTTAAGTGGCTCATAAAAAGATTGAGAAAAGAAAAAAAAATGAGTTAAGTAAATGTAAATTATGTTGTACATACAGTGTATTTGCTCCCCTCAATGTTCAAGGAAACTTGAGAATTAACTAGTGAAATGTGCTGCAATTTACAGGTCAGATCATTAAAGATTATGGAAATTCTGTAGAAAACATACGAAATTTTAGTCCAGAGTCTCTGAGGTGCTAGAATGTATTTACCTTCGGTGGGATTTGCCCTTTCTCAAGATACCCAATATAGTCAGAAACCATGGCTGCACTACTAGTTGATGCTTTCTATGAGAGAGAGAGAGAGAGAGAGAGAGAGAGAGAGAGAGAGAGAGAGAGAGAGATTATCAATCAATTTATTGGTCCTGCATTTTTTTTCTAAGAAGTACTGAAAGTATTACTGTTACTTACATAAAGAGCCCCTCCAACAACTGAAAGGTACCATGGGGGTCTCTCAGCTCGCACACGCATAGCAATTCTGCTATCTAGCCAACCCGTGTGGATCTTATTGTCTCTGTACTCAGAAGCCTGAAATGAAGCTCAATCGAATAGAAAAATAGATAAAAGCATTTCCTTATTTCTCACAGTAAAAAATAAAAAATTAGAAAAAAAAACCAATTAGGACCTACATGTAAAAGATCTATAGTGTAGTCAACATTTGTACGAATTTCCCCTCGAATTTGGATTTCCTTCAGCCCAAGAACCATATTAGCTATTGCTAGGGCCCTAGACTCCCCAAAAGCAAAAACATGTCCTGTGGCGGAGATAAATTGCATAAATTTTCGGCAGCACAATAAGTTGCAAGTTTATACAACCACTGATAGTAAATCAGAAACAAGAAAACTGTGGAACAGTATTTACCAAATTGAGAATCTGAAAACTCATGAATCCCTCCACCTGACTGAAAGTAAGAAAAGCACAACAAATGAGCGCCTAAAAAGATTTTTATATTAGATATACTGTCCAAGTGCCTAAGAGCTTATACTTAAAAATCCAGCACAAATGGAGATCCTAAGGCGCAAGTACCTTAACAGAGAAGTAAGCCCATACGTTTGGCTTGCTTTTGAAATTAAGTTCCTGCAAAATGTCAACAAGAACATGATTCATCCCAAAATCAAAACAGTAGTGTTTCCTGTCTATAAGTACAGTAGAAAAACTTTTTCTTTGTAAGTAAATCTAACCTGTACTTTCCCAGTAGTGGGCTTGAAACCATCATCTGGATCCTCACTAGTCACGCGAACAGCCACACAGTGGCCCTTTGGCCTTACTGACTCGGCCTTATCAAAATCAAACGTGGTGGCAGTAATAGATGTTCTCTTCCAAGCATCATATCCTCCCCCCGAGTCTTTTCCATAAAAGCGTCTAATTTCTAGAAAAGGAAAGCACAATATGACCTTCAACATGGATTTTGTACTTGCTCATTTTTATGGAAAAGAAATATAGAAGCCTAGATTTTGATACAAAAACTTGGAAAGGCCACAAAAAGAACGAGAAGAAGAAAGATGAGCTATGCAAATAAAGCTTTCACACATTTTTGTTCTTGCTTTTTTTCTCTTCTTGTAGTTTACAAGTTATTCATAGTAATGAAATTTTACGAGAGATCACAATAATTTTAACAATTAAAAGGCTATCATGAAAATGCAAGATTTCTTGTTCTTTACAGTCCAAGAAACCATATAAAAGCAAACCACAAGTATTGACATATCTTCATCACATCACAATCATGGCTATGCCAGAGAGGGGAGAGAGAGAGAGAGAGAGAGAGAGAGAGAGAGAGAGATCAGAGAGAGAGAGATCAGAGAGATCAGAGAGATCAGAGAGAGATCAGAGAGAGAGAGAGAGAGAGATCAGAGAGAGAGAGATCAGAGAGATCAGAGAGATCAGAGAGAGATCAGAGAGAGAGAGAGAGAGAGATGAGAGAGAGAGAGAGAGAGAGAGATCAGAGAGAGAGAGAGAGAGAGATCAGAGAGAGAGAGAGAGAGAGAGAGAGAGAGAGAGAGAGACGTACCAGGGATTTGCCAGAGAGGAATGCCCATACCAACTGCAACTTGAGCTGCTGGTAAATTCACTTCTGCTATCCACTCTGTTACAGGATGCTCCACCTACACCAGAACCCAATGAAAATTAGAAAGTGGAAAATTTATTTAGTAGTGGTGATCAATGGACAAACATGACAAACCTGCAATCTTGGGTTCAATTCTAAGAAGTAATACTCGCCCGTTTCCATGCTATACAAATATTCAACAGTAGCTGCTCCTACATAATTTACACACTTAGCTAACCTCCTTGCTGCCTGTTCCAGCTTTTTCACTGTTGCTTCTGTGGCTACAGTAATAGGACCCTCCTCAATAATCTATAAGACAAACAATTCAAAAACATCTTAGAGTTCTCTAGGCATGCAACGGAATCCAAAATATTGTGAGTCCAGTAACTCTTATCCAAAAATATTGTACATATCATGGACCTGCTAGCTAGACTCCTCTGAGAGGTTGGCACTGAAAATATTTTCTATAAATATGGGATCCAAAGGAAGGAATATTACTTTCTGGTGCCGCCTCTGCACGCTGCAGTCACGGCTGTGTAAAGCTGCCACATTTCCATGCTGATCACAGAGCAATTGAACTTCCAAATGCCGACTCTAAACAAGGGAAACAAAAATTATAGCAGCAAACACTTAATGATGTAGTCGATACCAAATAGTATTATTTGAAAAATTGAAGTGAAAATTCCAGTTTTTCATCTCACCTGAGAAGCAACCTTCATGATAAAAATTGGAGAACCAGGAACTTCACCCTGAACTTGCTTGAACAAAGCCTTTACCTCCTCGTCGTTATGAACCTAAATATCTTAACATAATAAGTACCAAAGCCATTTGATATTCTCCATATAGATTTGTTCTAGAAGAGTAAGAGAGAACCTTTCTGATCCCTTTCCCGCCGCCACCCCAAGAAGCTTTGATCATAGCAGGATAACCCACCACCTGACAACTGGCTAAGGCCTCCTCTGTAGTGTAAACACAAGCTTGCCGATATACATCTTCTGGGATAGTCTCTAGACAACTCTCTGGGGGAATTTCGACCTGGAATTATTTTTTTCTTATAAAGAGTTTTGTATATCAAGCTAAAGTTAAGAAGAACAAATTTGTATTAAGTTTACATGTGAGCCACTCCAAGGTAAAGTTGGTACTCCTGCAGCCTGAGCAATCAGAGAAGAACCAATTTTATCTCCCAGTGCAGCCATTGAAGAACCAGGGGGCCCAAGAAATATTATTCCCTTTGCTGTTAATGCATCAGGGAGCTCTGGATTCTCTGATGCATGGCCCCATCCAGGCCAAACGGCTGAAACCCTTGTAACCTCTGCCACCTATAACCACCAAAACGTTCAAGAATTAAACGTAAAATAAAAAAAACAAATTTAAAATAAAAAAAGGAAAAAGATATGTGATGGTAAAAAGTTTTTTACCTCCACTATGAGTTGCACATTGGCATAGTTATTGTTGTTAGTCCCACCAGGGACTTCCACAAATTGATCAGCAATTCTGATGTGTTCTGCATTGATTCTCATGTCCTCAGGGGTTGCCATGGCCACCAATAAGATAGCCTTTTCATTTCCAAAGGTTTCATATGCCCAGGTTCTGATACTTCTCATGAACTTGACTGCTGCCATTCCATTATTTGCAATTAAGATACTGTGAATGGGCTGCTTTCCAGCCAATGCTGTACAAAAGTCATCAACTTTTGATAATGTTTCAGCATGCCTGATTTGGACCTTTCCATTCATGACCCCATTGTTACGCCATAAGTCAGCCATGACAGGACCTCTTATGGCTTCAGACATTCTGCAGACCATAATCAATAAGTACATGAACAGATGAAAGTTAAACAAAGAGGATCCTCATTATTTGTTTTCTATACAAATGCATAAATAGATAAAAGAACAGATCATAAAAGAATTAGCAACTCTACCAATGTGTACACTGTAAAGCTAGTCATTGGCTCCTTCGATTTTTCACCTCAATTTTTTATATTCCCTATCTGACCTAGTCCTCTAGCAACTGCACCACCTCAAGTCATTGGAGTATTTTTAACATTTCCAACTTGATCAAAACTTTTTCAAATTTTGCCGGTTTAGTACCACGAGTATGAAAGGTTAATATCTATCTGTTTTCTCTCACGGGATGAAGAACGAATCAAATAAAAAATAGTGGAAGAAACAGAAAGAAGAATGACGGTGCAATGTAAAAATGTGTGAAGTGAATTCACAGTCCGCATGATTTTTCAGAAAAAGGTAACGTATGACCCACAGCAAAAGCATAAGTAACACTTTCAACGAGAGGCAGCAACTAAACATGGATGAACACTATCAAACACTATAAGATTGAGACCAAGAACATAAACTTAATTGTTCAACTCGGCCATTTTAATAGCCAGATTCTAATTATTCATTTGCTGAGAGAAGCTCGATTAAGGTGGGATAATAGCAAACAAAACTCTTTGGTTAGTTCAAACTAGAGACAAGCCATCGGCCAAGCCACAAGTGCATTAGGAGAAGCAAAAACACAACCTGAGCTGGAACTACCGTATTAGAAGAGCATGATCATCCAGTCTCCTGCGAAAACTCATCAAACGTTTCAAATTAAAGAATTTGAGAATTTGAAACATATATCGTGGACTTGAAACTCCGAACAGTCCTTCAAACTCAAACACAAATTCGGGAACGTAAACCAGAAGCAGGAAAAAACAAATCCAGGCTTCGCATTCTAGTAGCAGAGCGAAAGAGAAGCAGAGGAGAGTAAACAGTAACAAGTAAATGGTACTCGAGATAGTTTTACCAAAAGAAAATGAAACTAAATAACGAACAGAATATGACAGAGAATCGAGTGTATGGACCTTAGCTAAGAAGAAGCCAAATCGCAGAATCCGAGCAACGTATTCCGAGTTCGCTCTTGTTGCCAAGCGTCAAAATGTTGATGCGCTCGGAGAAAAACTGAAGACACCCATGATCCAAATGAGGACCTAGAATCCCAAAGAAGAGATGCTTTATTATTAACGGCTTTTAATGAGAACTCCACGTCATACCTGCCCGCCTCTATTCCTCGCAGTAGTTCCCAACTACCACGAGACTCTCTTAAATCGAAGGAATTGATTTGGACCCCCTTCCCTCTCGGCTCTCTGCGGCTCGGCCTCTCCTCTCCC
This sequence comes from Aristolochia fimbriata, assembly GCA_019845555.1. NCBI lineage: Eukaryota > Viridiplantae > Streptophyta > Magnoliopsida > Piperales > Aristolochiaceae > Aristolochia > Aristolochia fimbriata. The sequence continues at coordinate 37,844,540 of CM034080.1, forward strand.
CACCTCACTCAATTAAAGCTCGGTGAGAGAAACAAAAGGAAACAAACCCCGTGGTCAAGAAAGTTCCATTGCTCATCAACCCCATTTCTTGTTCCGATTTGTTTTTGTCCTTGTTGTTGAACTAGTTTCAGATTGGTTATTACTGACGTGTTGAAAGCAGAGTCCTTTTGACTGACTGAGAGTTGGGTGGCGTAGTCGACCAACCCTTCCTCCTCATCAGATCAGCCCCGCAGAGGGGGCGAGAGAAGGAGCTAAGGAGACGGTGGGAGAAGGAGCCAAGGAGGCGGAGGGGGTCCCTTGAATTAAAAATCTTACTATGGTGTCGATCCAAATGAATCCCGTTAATTTTCTTCCCTTGTAATTCTCCGTCATTCCCAGGAGCGGCAAGAGATGAGCTGCTTAACTAATTGATTCTTACAAATATTTCTTTCTTTCTTTCTTTTTTTTTTTTTTTTTTTAACTTTTCCTCAGTTCATGTTCACTGGGATTGATTGAAATTGAATAGAAGCTCCCGTAATCACTGGGTCCCTTCTCAGTTTCCCTTTGATTTGAACATCATTTTCATATCCGCCCTTTTATTCAACTGTATGGGACAGACAGCTGCTGCATGGCCCAAAGGGGTTGGTTTGGTTGGGTGGAAGGTAGTTGCAGCCATTGCCAATTTGCCATGCCTTCCTTATTGCTCTCTCTCTCTCTCTCTCTCTCTCTCTCTCTCTCTCTCAGTTTTCATTTTCAACTTTTTTTACAGAGTTGTTCTGAACGAAAGATAAGCTTTAGAGACACCGTCACAATCAAGCTTTCCAAAAAGAAGACAAGGGAAGGAGAGAGATTCCAAGGGATTCTAAAGTGACAGTTCAAAACACTCTAGTTCCCAGACCAATCTTCAAGCATGTATGTTATAATTCAGTTTTGAAGTTATTTTAACATTATGATTTACGATCTCATCAACGTCTTTTCTTAATGCTTTACAATAATAGAGAACAATTCCTAGATGATTTGTGAAGAATTAAAGAATATGATGCTTTTTCTCTGGTCGACAACATTTTAGATTCCTCAGACCATTCGTCTAATACATTTCGTCCGAATGCACGAGAATTACTGTCAAGGAATAAAAATATCAGTTGATTATCAGAAATTCTTTTCTTATATGAGTCATGTATCATGAATTTTTTTCCAATAACTTTGTATCTGAATTAACGTGAATAAATAAATATCGATCGTATTATCCTCTAATCTCCCCTTGGTTTCCTTCTTGTGCCGCTTGTTATTATATCAAACAATAATATATCCTAGTTTAATGAGTAAGAAGGAAGCTTTTTTAATTTTAGCCATATCAGAATCTGGACAGTTGGAAAACGGTATATGAGAAAAAACAGAAGATCATCTGGTATCGAAACCATCGGAGATGATTTCATTTCATCTGATGTTACCGAAATCCATCTTTTTTAATTTAATCCGTCACCGCGCTTCTGTCCGGCTCCTAGATGGGGAGATCGCCCCAGTGGAGCGAGGAATAATGGGGGGAGCAGTGCGGCGGCAGTGCCAGTAATGGATCGCAACGCCCCCTATCTATCTACCCATTCTCTTCTCCATCACCAGTTATTTCTTCTACCCTATCTCAGAGTGGGGACTGAAGACTTTTGAGTACTGAGCAGAGGGACCCAACCAGTGAGTGTGATGAGCGTCAGTTACGAGTTGGTGGCTCATTTACGAGTTAATTAAGAGGGTCCAGATTTATGATTTGGATTATGGGCAAATGTTTGGGAATTTAATTACATTCTATTTAGTTGCGCTAAAATGTGGATATTGTAAACTATTTGTTTTTTAAAGAAGAAATAAAATCGCTATTTGTCAAAAAAAATAAAAAAATAAAATAAAAATAAAGTGGGATATTATGGCCGTAAGAAGCCATTCAGTAATTGTTCGAGTTTAGTTTAGACACACAGTCTACAGGATTCAGGTCTTTCTGATACTCGGTGCCATCGATCACTTGTTTTGAGTTACATGCACCCTTCACCCTCACAAATTTTGTCCTCCTCTCCACACCGAATATTTTCTTATTTTCCGACAGGTTCCTTTACTGCTGGCTACCGCCAAACCCTACACTTCCCAACACGAGCCTGATCAGCCTGATTACTCCTCCTCGAGGACATGGTCAGTAAGAAGCCCCCTGACTTATCTGCCTTATATTTTCATAAAATTAATTAAAAGTTCTCCTCCCCTGTCCTAGATATTATCTCACTTCGACCTATTTGCCATTACGCTACTAAAAATTCTCCTCCCCTCTCCTGATCAGGCTGATTTTCCGACAGGTTCTTCTCGGGGGTCATCGTCATCATCTTCTCACGAGGTTATTTCACCGCTGACCTACCCGACCCAACTCTATGCACCGCAGTTATAGAAGCCTGCCCTCTCAAAGTCCAGGACACGCTCATTCATCTGATCCCATGGGATTAAGACAAGAAGCCCGACGAATGCCTGTACACCAAAGCTAGAGTTTGGGTTCGTATCCTTAACTTACCCCTACGACCTTCACAGAAATCCTTCGTCCGTTAGGAAGTTACCTAACAATGGATGAACAAACTCGAAGTCGCCGAGGTACACGAGTCATGGCCCGTGTCAAAATCGAGCGGGAGCTTCTCACTCCAGATCTCGAATCCATGTTACTCAAATCTAAGACATCACAAACTGTTATCTCCTTCAAGATTGAGAACAGACCTAAAGCTTGCTTGCAATGCAAACGTTGAGGCCATGCTACCGATGAGTGTCGTGGCAGCTAAAAAAAAGTTGACAAAAGTAACACAAAATCTGACTCGTTGAGCATACACTTCACCGAAAAGGAATTAGCCTTATGCCATGATTTTTCATCAAATTCACTTAATACAGTCTTCATCCATTATTTTTCTTAAATTTCTCTCATTATAACCTTCAACCATAGTTATTCTTAAAATTTCCTTACTATTGCTTTCTGACATGTTTTTTTTTAAATTTTCCTTAGCTATCAGTCATGATTTTTCTTAAATTTTCTTCACTATAGCCTTCAGCCATGATTTTTCTTAAAATTCCCTAACTATAGCCTTTTGCTTTGCTTTTTGTTTAAATTCCCTTACTATAACCTTTTGTTTTGATTTTTGTTTAAATTCCCTTACTATACGCTTCAGTCAAGAATTTTCTTCAAACTCCCTTACTATAGCCTTCACCCAAGATTCTTCTTCAATTTTCCTTACTATAGTCCTCAGTCATATTTTACTTCAAATATCCATACTATAGCTTTCACTCACGAATTTTCATAAAATTCCCTTACTAAAGGTTTCAACATTGATTTTTCAAAAATTTCCCTTACAATAGTCTTCAACCGTGATTTTTCTTATATTTCATTAACTATTTCTTTTTGCAAATATTTTTCTTAAAATTCCTTTACTATTGCATGATTTTTTTTTAAATTCCCTTATTTTGCCTTTAATCAATAATTTTCTGCAAATTCCCTCACTATTGCATTCAGACATATTTTACTTCAAACTTCCTTACAACGACATTCACTAATGAATCTCAGTAAAGTTCCATTACTATTGCCTTCAGTCATAATTTTTCATAAAATTTACTTAACTATATCCTTCATCCAAGATTTTTCTTATATTTCTCTTACTATAGGCTTCAGCCACGATTTTTTTTAAAATTCCCTTACTATTGCCTTCAGCCATGACTTTTTTAAAATTTCCCTTACTACAGCCTTCTACAAAGCTTTTTCTTATATTTCATTTACTATAGCCTTCAACCATGATTTTTTTTTAAATTTCCTAACTATTGCCTTCAGCTTTGATATTTCTAAAAATTCCCTACTATAACTTTATGTCTAGAATTTTCTTCAAATTCCTAACCTTCAGCCAATATTCTTTTTCTAATTCCATTTCTCTAGACTTCAGACATATTTTACTTAAAATTTCCTCACAACAACTTTCACTAATGACTTTTCGTATAGTTCCATTACAATAGCCTTATGCCATGATTTTTCATCAAATTCACTTACTATAGCCTTCATCCATGATTTTTCTTAAATTTCTCTGTTTTTCTTAAAATTTCCTTACTTTTGGCTGCCATGATTTTTATTAAATTTCCCTTAGTATAGCTTTCAGCCATGATTTTGCTTAAATTTCACTCACTATAGCCTTCAGCCATGATTTTTCTTAAAATTCTCTAACTATAGCCTTTTGCTTTGATTTTTGTTTAAATTCCTTTACTATATAGGCTTCAGCCAAGAATTTTCTTCAAATTCCCTTACTATAGCCTTCACCCAAGATTCTTCTTCAATTTCCCTTACTCTAATCCTCAGTCATATTTTACTTCAAATATCCGCACTATAGCTTTCACTTACGAATTTTCATAAAATTCCCTGACTAAAGGCTTCAACATTGATTTTTCAAAAATTTCCCTTACTATAGCCTTCAACCATGATTTTTCTTATATTTCATTTACTATTTATTTTTTCAAAGATTTTTCTTAAAATTCCTTTACTATTACTTTCAGCCATGTTTTTCTTAAAATTCACTTATTTTAGCCTTTAGTCAATAATTTTCTTCAAATTCCCGCACTATTGTATTCAGACATATTTTACCTCAAACTTCCTTAACGACCTTCACTAATGAATTTCAGTAAAGTTTCATTACTATAGCCTTTAGTCATGATTTTCTATAAAATTTACTTACTATATCCTTCATCCATGATTTTTCTTATTCAGCCGCGATTTTTTTTAAAATTCCCTCACTATTGCCTTCGGCCATTATTTTTTAAAAATTTCTCTTACTAAAGCCTTCTGCAAAGATTTTTCTTATATTTTGCTTACTATAGCCTTCTGCCATGATTTTTTTTTAAATTCCCTAACTATTGCCTTCAACTTTGATATTTCTAAAAATTCCATTACTATAGCCTTATACCATGATTTTTCATCAAATTCACATACTATAGCCTTCATTCCTGATTTTTCTTAAATTTATCTTACTATAGCCTTCAACCATAATTTTTCAAAAAATTTCCTTACTATTGCCTTCTGCCATGATTTTTTTTAAATTTCTCTTAGTATAGCTTTCAGCCATGATTTTGCTTAAATTTCTCTCACTGTAGCCTTCTGCCATGATTTTTCTTAAAATTCTCTTTCTATAGCCTTAAGCTTTGACATTTGTTTAAATTCTCTTACTATAGGCTTCTGTCAAGAATATTCTTTAAATTCCCTTACTATAGCCTTCACCCAAGATTTTTCTTCAAATTCCCTTACTATAGTCTCAAATCAGATTTTACTTCAAATATCCGTACTATGACTTTCACTTATGAATTTTTGTAAAATTCCCTTACTAAAGTCTTCAACATTGATTTTTAAAAAATCTCCCTTACAATAGCCTTCAACCATGATTTTTCTTATATGTCATTTACTATTACTTTTAGCAAAGTTTTTTCTTAAAATTCCACTACTATTGCTTTCAGCCATGATTTTTCTTAAAATTCCATTATTATAGCCTTCAGATAATAATTTTTTTCAAATTCCCTCACTATAGTCTTAAGACGCATTTTACTTCAAATTTCTTACAACGGCCTTCACAAATGAATTTTAGTAAAGTTCCATTACTATAGCCTTAAACCATGATTTTTCATAAAATTTACTTACTATATCCTTCATCCATGATTTTTCTTATATTTCTCTTACTATAGCCTTCAACCGCGATTTCTTTTAAAATTCTCTAACTATTGCCTTCACCTTTGATATTTTTGAAAATTCCCTGACTATAACCTTCTATCTAGAATTTTCATCAAATTTCTTTATTATAGCCTTCAACCAATATTCTTTTTCTAATTGCATTACTATAGACTTTAGACATATTTTACTTCAAATTTCCTTACAACAACTTTCACTAATGACTTTTCATATAATTTTATTCCTATAGCCTTATGCCAAGATTTTTCATCAAATTCACTTACTATAGCCTTCATCCATGATTTTTCTTAAATTTCACTTATTATGGGCTTCAGCCATAATTTTTCTTAAAATTTCCTTACTATTGCCTTTTACCATGATTTTTTTTTAAATTTCCCTTAGTTTAGTTTTATTCCATGGTTTTGCTTAAATTTAGTTCACTATAGCCTTCAGCCTTGATTTTTCTTCAAATTCCCTTACTATACCCTTCAACTTTGATTTTTGTTTAAATTCCCTTACTATAGGCTTCAATCAAGAATTTTCTTCAAATTCTCTTACTATATAGCCTTCACCCAAGATTCATCTTCAAATTCCCTTACTATAGTCTTCAATCTTATTTTACGTCAAATATCCGTACTATAGCTTTCAATTATGATTTTTTGTAAAATTCCCTTTCTAAACCCTTCAGCAATGATTTTTCAAAAATTTCCCTTACAATAGCCTTCAACCATGATTTTTCAAAAATTTCCCTTACAATAGCCTTCAACCATGATTTTTCAAAAATTTCCCTTACAATAGCCTTCAACCATGATTTTTCTTATATTTCATTTACAATTGCTTTTAGCAAAGATTTTTCTTAAAATTCCTTTACAATTGCTTTCTGCCATGATTTTTCTTAAAATTCCCTTACTATTGCCTTCAGCCAATAATTTTCTTCAAATTCCCTTAGTATAGTCTTCAGAGAAGTTTTCTTCAAATTTCCTTACAACGGCCTTCACTAATGAATTTTAGTAAAGTTCCATTACTATAGCCTTAAGCCATGATTTTTTAAAAAATTTATTTACTATACCCTTCATCCATGATTTTTCTTAAATTTCTCTTATTATAAGCTTCAACCGTGTTTTTTCTTAAAATTCCCTTACTATTGCCTTCAGCCATGATTTTTTTAAATTTCGTTTACTATAGCATTATGCAAAGATTTCTCTTTTATTTCGCAAAACATAGCCTTCAGTCATGATTTTTTTTTAAATTCGCCAACTATTGCCTTCAGCTTTGATATTTCTGAAACTTCCCTTACTATAACTTTCAGTCTTGAATTTGTTTCAAATTCCTTTATTATAGACTTCAGCCAAGAATTTGTTTCAAATTCCTTTATTATAGACTTCAGCCAATATTCTTTTTCTAATTCCATTACTATATACTTCAGACATATTTTACTTCAAATTTACTTACAACAACTTTCACTAATGACTTTTCCTATAGTTCCATTACTATAGCCTCATTCCATGATTTTTCTTCAAATTCACTTACTATAGCCTTCATCCATGATTTTTCTTAAATTTATCTAATTATAGCCTACAACTATTATGTTTCTTAAAATTTCCTTGCAATTGCCTTCTGCCATGATTTTTTTTAAATTTGCCTTCGTATAGCTTTCAACCATGATTTTTCTTAAATATCTCTCACTATACCCTTCAGCCATGATTTTTCTTAAAATTCCATAACTATAGCCTTCAACTTTGACTTTTGTTAGAATTCCCTTACTGTAGGCTTCAGTCAAGAATTTACTTCAAATTCCCTTACTATAGCCTTCACCCAAGATTCTTCTTCAAATTCCCTTACTATAGTCTTTAGTCATATTTTAGTTCAAATATCCTTACTATAGCTTTCACTTATGAATTTTCGTAAAATTCCTTTACTAAAGCCTTCAACATTGATTTTTCAAAAATTTCCCTTACAATAGCCTTCAACTGATTTTTCTTATATTTCATTTACTATTGCTTTTAGAAAAAATTTTGCTTAAAATTCCTTTGCTATTGCTTTCAGCCATGATTTTTCTTAAAATTCCCTTATTATAGCCTTCAATCATTAATTTTCTTCATATTCCCGCATTATAGACTTCAGACATATTTTACTTCAAATTTCCTTACAATGGACTTCACAAATAGATTTTAGCATAGTTCCATTACTTTAGCCTTCAGCCATGATTTTTCATAAAATTTACTAACTATATCCGTTATCCATGATTTTTCTTATATTTCTTTTACTATAGCCTTCAGTTGTAATTTTTCTTAAAATTCCCTTATTATTGCCTTCATCCATGATTTTTTTAAAATTTCTCTTACTAAGCATTCTGCAAAGATTTTTCTTTTATTTCGCAAACTATAGCATTCAACCATGATTTTTTTTAAAATTCCCTAACTATTTCTATTAGTTAAGATATTTCTAAAAATTCCCTTACTATAACTTTTAGTCTAGAATTTTCTTCAAATTCCCTTATTATAGCCTTTAGGCAATATACTTTTTCTAATTCATTAGCTATAGACTTTAGACATATTTTACTTCGAATTTCCTTTCAACAACTTTCACAAATGACTTTTCATAAAGTCCCATTACTATAGCCTTATGCCATGATTTTTCTTCGAATTCACTTACTATAGCCTTCATCCATGATTTTTCCTAAATTTCACTTACAATAGCCTTCAGCCATTATATTTCTTAAAATTTCCTTACTAATGCCTTCTGCCATGATGTTGTTTAAGTTTCCCTTTGCATAGCTTTCAACAATGATTTTTCTTAAATTTCGGTCTCTATACCCTTTAGCCCTGATTTTTCTTAAAATTCCATAACTATAGCGTTTAGCTTTGACTTTTGTTAAAATTCCCTTACTATAGGCTTAACCCAAGATTCTTCTTCAAATTCCCTTACTAAGTCATATTTTACTTCAAATATCCCTACTATAGCTATCACTTATGAATTTTCATAAAATTCCCTTACTAATGCCTTCAGCATTGATTTTTCCAAAATTTCCCTTACAATAGACTCCAACCATGATTTTTCTAATATTTCACTTTCTTTTGATTTAAGAAAAGATTTTTCTTAAAATTCGTTTACTATTGTTTTTAGCCATGATTTTTCTTAAAATTCCCTTACTTTAGGCTTCAGTCAATAATTTTCTTCAAATTCTCTTTGTATTATCTCTAGACATATTTTACATCAAATTCCCTTAAAACAGAATTCACTAATGAATTTTAGTAAAGTTCCATTACTTTAGCCTTCAGCCATGATTTTTCATCAAATTTACTTACTATAGCCTTCTTCCTAGATTTTTCTTAAATTTCTCTTACTATTGCCTCCAGCCATAATTTTTCTTAAAATTTCCTTAGTATTGTCTTCTGCCATGACTTTTTTTAAATTTCCCTTAGAATACTTTTCAGCCATGATTTTTGTTAAATTTTGCTCACTATAGCCTTCAACCATGATTTTTCTTAAAATTCCCTAACTATTTCCTTCTGCTTTTATTTTTGTTAAAATTCCATTACTATAGGTTTCAGTCAAGAATTTTCATAAAATTCCATTACTATAGCCTTCACCCAAGATTCTTCATCAAATTCCCTTACTATAGTCTTCAGTCATATTTTACTTGTAATATCCTTACTATAGCTTTCACTATGAATTTTCGTAAAATTCCCTTACTAAAGCCTTGCACATTGATTTTTGAAAAATTTCCCTTACCGTAGCCTTCAACCATGATTTTTCTTATATTTAATTGACTATTGCTTTTAGCAAAGATATTTCTTAAAATTCCTTTACTATTTCTTTCAGCCATGATTTTTCTTAAAATTCCATTACTATTGCCTTCAGTCAATAATTCACTTCAAATTTCTGCAGTAAAGTCTACTGACATATTTTATTTCAAATTTCCTAACAACGGCCTTCACTAATGAATTTTAGGAAAGTTCCATACTATAGCCTTCAACCATGATTTTTCATTAAATTTACTTACTATGTCCTTCATCCATGATTTTTCTTATATTTCCTTTACAATAGCGTTTAGACGTGATTTTTCTTAAAATTCCCTTACTATTGCTTTCAACCATGATTTTTTTTTAAATTTCTCTTACAATAGCGTTCTGTAAATATTTTTCTTTTATTTCCCTTACTGTAGCCTTCAGCCATGATTTTTTTTTAAATTCCCTAACTATTGCCTTCAGCATTGATATTTCTAAAACTTCCCTTACTATAACTATCAGTCTAGAATTTTCTTCAAATTCCCTTATTATAGCCTTCAACCAATATTCTTTTTCTAATTCCTTAGCTATATACTTAAGACATACTTCAAATTTCCTTACAACAACTTTCACTAATGACTTTTCATAAAGTCCCATTACTATAGCCTTATGCCATGATTTTTCTTCGAATTCACTTACTACAGCCTTCATCCATGATTTTTCCTAAATTTCACTTACAATAGCCTTCAACCATTATGTTTCTTAAAATTTCCTTACTATTGTCTTCAGCCATAATTTTTTTTAGTTTCCCTTTGCATAGCTTTCAACCATGACTTTTCTTAAATTTCGCTCACTATACCCTTCAGCCCATATTTTTCTTAAAATTCCATAGCTATAGACTTCAACTTTGACTTTTGTTAAAATTCCCTTACTATATGCTTGAGTCAAGAATTTTCTTCAAATTCTCTTACTATAGCCTTAACCCAAGATTCTTCTTCAAATTCCCTTACTATAGTCTTCAGTCATATTTTACTTCAAATATCCTTACTAGAGCTTTCACTTACGAATTTTCATAAAATTCCCTTACCAAAGCCTTCAGCATTCATTTTTCAAAAATTTCCCTTACAATAGCCTTCAGCCATGATTTTTCTAATATTTAACATCCTTTTGCTTTTAGAAAAGTTTTTTCTTAAAATTCCTTTGCTTTTGTTTTTAGCCATGATTTTTCTTAAAATTCCCTTACATTAGGCTTCTGTCAATAATTTTCTTTAAATTCCCTTTGTGTAGTCTCTAGACATATTTTACTTCAAATTTCCTTACAACTGAGTTCACTAATGAATTTTAGTAAAATTCCATTACTATAGCCATCAACCATAATTTTTCTTCAAATTTACTTGCTATAGCCTTCATCCATGATTTTTCTTAAAATTTTCTTACTATTGACTTCTACCATTTTTTTTTTATAATTTCCCTTAGAATACCTTTCAGCCATGATTTTTCTTAAGTTTTGCTCACTATAGCCTTAAGCCATGATTTTTCTTATAATTCCCTAACTATAGCCTTCAACTTTTATTTTTGTTAAAATTCCCTTTCTATAGGCTTCAGTCAAAAATTTTCTTCAAATTCCATTACTATCGCCTTCACCCAGGATTCTTCTTCATAGTCCCTTACTATAGTCTTCGGTCATATTTTACTTGAAATATCATTACTATAGCTTTCACTTATGAATTTTCATAAAATTCCCTTAATAAATCCTTCAACATTGATTTTTCAAAAATTTCCCTTACAGAAGCGTTCAACCATGATTTTTCTTATATTTAATTTACTATTGCTTAAAGCAAAGATATTTCTAAAAATTCCTTTATTATTTCTTTCAGCCATGATTTTTATTAAAATTCCTTTACTATTGCCTTCAGTCAATAATTTTCTTCAAATTTCTTTAGTATAGTCTTCAGACATATATTACTTAAAATTTCCTAACAACGGCCTTCACTAACCAATTTTAGAAAAGTCCATTACTATAGCCTTCAACCTTGATTTTTCATAAAATTTATGTACTATATCCTTCATCCATGATTTTTCTTATATTTCTCTTACTATATCCTTCAACTGTGATTTTTCATTAAATTCCCTTATTATTTCCTTTAGCCATGATTTTTTTTAAAATTTCTTTTATTATAGAAATTTGCAAAGATTTGTCGTATATTTTGCAATCTATAGCCTTCAGCCATGATTTTTTTTAAAATTCCCTAACTATTGCCTTCAGCTTTGATATTTTTGAAAATTCCCTTACTATAGCTTTCTGTCTAAAATTTTCTTCAAATTCCTTTATTATAGCCTTCAACTAATATTTTTCTTCCTATTCCATTACTATTGATATCAGATATTACTTCAATTTGCTTACAAAAACTTTCACTAATGACTTTTCTTGTAGTTCCATTACCATAGCCTTACACATTGATTTTTCATCAAATTCACTTACTACAGCCTTTATCCATGATTTTTCTAAAATTTCTCTTATTACAGCATTCAGCCATAATTTTTCTTAAACTTTCCCTACTTTTACCTTCTGCCATAATTTTTGTAAGCCATGATTTTTCTTAAATTACACTCACTAAGGCCTTCAGCCATGATTTTTCTTAAATTTCCGTAACTATAGCCTCCAACTTTAATTTTTTTTTAAATTCCCTTACTATAGGCTTCAGTCAGGATTTTTCTTCAAATTCCCTTACTATAGCCTTCACCCAAGATTCTTCAAATTTGCTTACTATAGTCTTCAGTCATATTTTACTTCAAATATCCGTACTATAGATTTCCTTCATGAATTTTCTTAAAATTTCCTTATTAAGCCTTCAACATTGATTTTTCAAAAATTTCCCTTACAGTAGCCTTCAACCATGATTTTTCTTATACTTAATTTACTATTGCTTTTAGAAAAGATATTTCTTAAAATTCCTTTACATTTTCTTTCAGCCGTGATTTTTCTTAAAATTCCCTTTCTATTGCTTCAGTCAATAATTTTCTTCAAATTACTTTAGTATAGTCTTCAGACATATTTTACTTCAAATTTCCTAACAATGGCCTTCACTAATGAATTTTAGTAAAGTTCCATTACTATAGCCTTCAACCATGATTTTTCATTAAATTTACTTACTATCTCCTTCATACATTATTTTTCTTATATTTCTCTTACTATAGAGCTCAGACGTGATTTTTCTTAAAATTCCCTTATTATTGCCTTCTACCATGATTTTTTAAAATTTTTTGTTACAATAGCCTTTTGCAAAGATTTTTCTTTTATTTTCCATACTATTGCCTTTAACCATGATTTTTCTTAAAATTCTTTAACTATTGCCTTCAGCTTTGATATTTATAAAAATTCCCTTACTATAACTTTCACTCTAGAATTTTCTTCAAATTCTTTTACTATAGCCTTCAACCAATATTCTTTTTGTAATTCCATTACTATAGACTCTAGACATATTTTACTTCAAATTTCCTTACATCAATTTTCTCTAACGATGTTTCGTATAGTTCCATTACTGTAGCCTTATGTGATGATTTTTCATCAAATTCACTTACTGTAGCCTTCATCCATGATTTTTCTAAGGTTTCTCTTATTATAGCCTTCAACCATAATTTTTCTTAAAAAATCATTACTATTGCCATCCGCCATGATTTTTTGTTAGAATTCCCTTAAAATAGCTTTCAGCGATGATTTTTCTTTAATTTAGCTCACTATAGCCTTCAGCCATAATTTTCTTAAAATTACCTAACTATAGGCTTCAACTTTGATTTTTGTTCAAATTCCCTTAATATAGGCTTCAGTCAAGAATTTCTTTAAATTCCTTTACTATTGCTTTCACTCATTATTCTTCTTCAAATTCCCTTACTCTGGTCTTCAGTTATATTTTTCTTCAAATATCTGAAATATAGCTTTAACATATGATTTTTTGTAAAATTCCCTTACAAAAGCCTTCAACATTGATTTTTCAAAAATTTCCCTTACAATAGCCTTAAACCATGATTGTTATTATATTTCATTTACTATTGCTTTTATCAAAGATTTTTCTTGAAATTCATTTACTATAGCTTTCAGCCATGATTTTTCTTAAAATTCCTTTATAATAGCCTTTTGTCAATAATTTTCTTCAAATTCCCTCACTATAGTCTTTAGACATATTTTACTTCAAATTTGCTTACAACGGCCTTTAGTATTGAATTTTATTAAAGTTCCTTTACTATAGCATTCAGTCATGGGTTTTCATAAAATTTAATTATTATATCCTTTATCCATGAGTTTTCTTATATTTCTCTTACTATTGCCTTCAACCATTGTTTTTCTTAAAATTCCCTTACTATAGCCTTCACCCATGATATTTTTTAAATTTCTCTTACTATAGCCTTGTGCAACGATTTTTCTTTTATTTTGCTTACTATAGCCTTCAGCTTTTATATTTCTAAAAATTCCCTGTCTATAACTTTAAGTCTATAATTTTATTCAAATTCCCTTATTATTGCCTTCAGCCAATATTCTTTTTCCAATTCCATTTTTATAGACTTCAAACATATTTTACTTAAAATTTCCTTACAACAACTTTCACGAATGACTTTTCATAAAGTTCCATTACTATAGCCTTATGCTATGATTTTTCATCAAATTAAATGACTATAGCCTTCATTCATTATTTTTCTTAAATTTCACTTACACTAGCCTTCAGACAAAACATTTCTCAAAATATCCTTTCTATTGCCTTCTGCCATGATTTTTTTTTAAATTTTATTTTGTGTAGTTTAAAACCATGTTTTTTCTTAAATTTTGGTCACTATAGTCTTCAGCCATGGATTTTCTGAAAATTACCTAACAACAGCCTTTAGCTTTGATTTTTTTTAAAATTCCGTTACTATAGGCTTCAGTTATTAATTTTCTTCAAATTCTCTTACTATAGCCTTCAACCCATGATTCTCTTTCAAATTCCCTAACTGTAGTCATCAGTCTTATTTTGCTTCAAATATCTTTACTATAACTTTCACTTATTAATTTTCATAAAATTCCCTTACTAAAGACTTCAACGTTGATTTTTAAAAAAAACCATGATTTTTATTATATTTCATTTACTATTGCTTTTATGAAAGGTTTTTCTTAAAATTCCTTTACTCATGATTTTTCTTAAAATTCCCTTATTATAGCCTTCAGTCAATAATTTTCTTCAAATTCCCTCTCTATTGTCTTCAGACATTTTTTACTTCAAATTTCCTTACAACAGTCTTCACATAAGAATTTTAGTAAAGTTCCATTACTACAACCTTTAGTCATGATTTTTCATAAAATTTACTTCCTATATCCTTCATCCATGAGTTTCCTTATATTTATCTTATTATAGCCTTAAGCCATGATTTTTCTTAAAATTCCCTTCCTATTGGCTTCAACCATGATTTTTTTAAAATTACTTTACGATAACCTTCTACAAAGATTTTTCTTATATTTCGCTTACTATGGCCTTCAGCCATGATTTTTTTTTAAATTCCCTAACTATTGCCATCAACTTTTATATTTCTAAAAATTCCCTTCCAATAACTTTGAATCTAAAATTCTTTTCAAATTCCCTTATTATAGCCTTCAACCAACATTCTTTTTTGAATTCCATTTTTATAGACTCCAGTCATATTTTACTAAAAATTTCCTTACAACAACTTTCACTAATGACTTTTTCTTAAATTTCACTTACTATAGCCTCCAGCCATAATGTTTCACTTACAATAACTTTTACATTTAATTCACTTACTATAGCCTTCAGCCATAATGTTTCTTAAAATTTCCTTACTATTGCTTTTTGCCATGATTTTTTTTAAATATCACTTTGTATAGCTTTCAACCATGATTTTTTTTAAATTTTGCTCGCAATAGCCTTCAGCCTAGGTTTTTCTTAAAATTCCCTAACTATAGCCTTCAACTTTAATTTTTTTTAACATTCCCTTAGTATAGGCTTCAATCAAGAATATTCATCAAATTCCCTCACTATAGCCTTCACCCAAGATTCTTCTTCAAATTCCCTTACTATAGTCTTCAGTCATATTTTGCTTCAAATATCCTTAATATAGCTTTCACTTATGAATTTTCAAAAAATTCCCTTACTAAAGCCTTGTGTATTGATTTTTCAAAATTTTCCCTTACAATAGCCTTCAGCCAAGATTTTTCTTATATTTTATTTACTATTGCTTTTAGACAAGATTTTTATTAAAATTCCTTTACTATTGCTTTTAGCCTTGTTTTTTCTTAAAATTCCCTAACGTTAGGCTTCAATCAATAATTTTCTTCAAATTCCCTTTGTATAGTCTTCAGACAATTTTACTTCAAATTTCCTTACAACGGCCTTCACTAATGAATTTTAGTAAAGTTCCATTAATATAGCCTTCGGCCATGATTTTTCATCAAATTTACTTACTTTAGCCTTCATCCATGATTTTTGTTAAATTTCTCTTACTATAACCTCCTCCCATAATTTTTCTTAAACTTTCCTTACTACTGCCTTCTGCCATGATTTTTTTAAAAGTTCCCTTAGTATAGCTTTCAACCATGTTTTTTCTTAAATTTTGCTCACTATAGCCTTCAGCCATGATTTTTATAAAAATTCCCTAACTATTGCCTTCTGCTAGATTTTATATAAAATTCCCTTACAATAGGATTCAGTCAAGAATTTTCATCAAATTCCCTTATTGTAGCCTTCAGCCAAGATACTTCTTCAAATTCCATTACTATAGACTACAGACATATATTACTTCATATTTCCTAACAACAACTTATACTAATGACTTTTCATAATGTTCCAATACTATAGCCTAATGCCATGATTTTTATTCAAATTCATATACTATAGCCTTCATCTTTGTTTTTTATTAAATTTCTATTACAATAGCATTCAGCCATAATTTTTCTAAAAATTTCATTACTATTGCCTTTAGCTATGTTTTTTTTAAAATTTCCCTTAGTATAGCTTTCGGCCATGATTTTTCTTAAATTTTTCACACAATAGCCTTCAGCCATGTCTTTTCTGAAAATTCCATAACTATTGCCTTCAGCTTTAATTTTTTTTTAAATTCCCTTACTATAGGCTTCAATCAAGATTTTTCTTCAAAATTCCCTTACTATAGCCTTCACCCAAGATTCTTCAGTCATATTTTACTTCAAATATCCGTACTATAGCTTTCACTTAATGATTTTTCAAAAATTTCCCTTACGATAGCTTGCAACCATGAATTTTCTTAGATTATCTTTTACAATTGCTTTTAGCAAAGATTTTTCTTAAAATTCCTTTACTATTGCTTTCAGCCACGATTTTTCTAAAATTTTCCTTATTATGCCTTCAGTCAATTATTTTCTTCAAATTCCCTCACTAAAGTCTTCAGACATATTTTAATTCAAATTTCCTTACAACGGCCTTCACTAATGAATTTTAATAAAGTTCTATTACTATAGCCTTCAGTCATAATTTTAAATAAAATTTACTCACTATATCCTTCATTCGCAATTTTTCTTATATTTCTCTTATTTAGCCATGATTTTTCTTAAAATTCCTTTATTGTTGCCTTTAGCCATGATTTTTCTTTTAATTCCCTTACTATTGCATTCAACTCTGATTTTTTTTAAATTTCTCATACTATAGCCTTTCGCAAAGATTTTTCTTATAATTCGCTTACTATAGCCTTCAGCCTTGATTTTTTTTTAAATTCCCTAACTATTGCCATCAACTTTGATATTTCTAAAAATTCCCTTATTGTAACTTTTAGTCAAGAATTTTCATCAAATTATCTTATTATAGCCTTCACCCAATATTTTTTTTCTAATTCCATTACTATAGCCCTAAGACATATTTTACTTAAAATTTCATTACAACAACTTTCACTAATGACTTTTCATAAAGTTCCTTTACTATAGCCTTATGCCACAATTTCTCATCAAATTCACTTACTATTGCCTTCATCCATGATTTTTCTTAAATTTCTCTTACTATAGCCTTCAGCCACAATTTTTCTTAAAATTTCCTAACAATTGTCTTCTGCCATGATATTTTATTAAATTTCACTGTATAGCTGTCAACCAGGATTTTTCTTAAATTTTGCTCACAATAGCATTCAGCCATGATTTTTTTTAAAATTCCATAACTATAGCCTTAAACTTTGTTTTTTGATAAGATTCCCTTACCATAGGCTTTAGTCAAGAATTTTCTTCAAATTCCCTTACTATAGCCTTCACCTAAGATTCTTCTTAAAATTCCCCTATTATAGTCTTCGGTCATATTTTACTTCAAATATCCTTACTATAGCTTTCACTTATGAATTTTCATAGAATTCCCTTAATAAAGCCTTTAGCAATGCTTTTTCAAAAATTTCTCTTACGATAACCTTCAACCATGATTTTTCTTATATTTCGTTTACTATAGCTTTGAGCAAAGATTTTTCTTAAAATTCTGTTGCGCTTGCTTTTAGCCATGATTTTTATTAAAATTCCCTTACTAACCTTAAGTCAATAATTTTCTTCAAATTCCCTTAGTAAAGTCTTCAGACTTATTTTACTTCAATTTACCTTACAACGACCTTCACTGGTGAATTTTAGTAAAGTTCCATTACAATAGCCTTCAGCCATAATTTTTCATAAAAATTACTTGCTATATCCTTCATCCATATTTTTCTTATATTTCTATTACTATAGCCTTCAGCCGTGATTTTTCTAAAAATTCCCATACTAATGCCTTCAACCATGAGTTTTTCTAAATTTCTCTTACTATTGCCTTATGCAAAGATTTTTCTTATATTTTGCTTACTATTGTTTTCAGCCAAGGTTTTTTTAAAATTCCCTAACTATTGCCTTCAGCCAAGGTTTTTTTAAAATTCCCTAACTATTGCCTTCAGCTTTGATATTTCTAAATATTCCCTTACTATAACTTTCTGTCTAGAATTTTATTCAAATTCCTTTATTATAGCCTTCAGCCAATATTCTGTCTCTAATTCCATTACTATAGACTTCAAACATATTTTACTTCATATTTCCTTACAACAACTTTGACTAATGACTTTTCGTATAGTTCCATTACTATATCCTTGTGCCATGATTTGTTATAAAATTCCCTTAGTATAGCCTTCATCCATGATTTTTCTTAAATTTCTCTTACAATAGCCTTCTGCCATAATTTTTCTTAAAGATTCTTTACTATTGTCTTCTACCATCGATTTTTCTTAAATTTTGCTCACTATAGCTTTCAGCTGTGATTTTTCTTAAAATTTCCTAACTATAGCCTTTTGCTTTGACTTTTGTTAAAATTGAATTACAATAGGCTTCAGTCAAGATTTTTCGTCAAATTCTTTTACTATGGCCGTCACCCACAATTCTTCTTCAAATTCCCTTACTATAGTCTTTGGCCTTTTTTTACTTCAAATATCCTTACTATAACTTTCACTTATGAATTTTCATAAAATTCCCTTACAAAAGGCTTCATCATTGATTTTTCAAAAAATTGCCTTAGAACAGCCTTCCAACATATTTTTATTTTATATCATTTTCTATCGGTTTTAGCAAAGATTTTTCTAAAAATGCCTTTCCTATTGCTTTCAGCCATGATTTTTCTTAAAATTCCCTAATTATAGCCTTCAGTAATAATTCTTTTGAAATTCCCTTAGTATAGTGTTCAGACATATTTTACTTAAAATTTCCTTACAACGGCCTTCACTAATGAATTTTAGTAAAGTTCCATTACTATAGCCTTCAGCCATGATTTTTAATAAAATTTACTTACTATATCATTCATCCGTGTTGTTTCTTATATTTCTCTTACTATAGCTTTCAGCAGTGATTTTTCTTAAAATTCCTTTACTATTGCCTTAAGCCTTGAATTTTTTTAAATTTCTTTTACAATAGCCTTCTACAAAGATTTTTCTTATATTTTGCTTACTATAGCCTTTCACCATGATTTTTTTTAAAAGACCCCAACTATTGCCTTCAGCGTTGATATTTCTGAAAATTCCCTTACTATAACTTTCAGTCTAGAATTTTCTTCAAATTCATTTATTATAGCCTTCAGCATATTTTGTTTTTCTAATTCCATTACTATAGACTCCAGACATATTTTTCTTCAAATTTCCTTACAACAATTTTCACTATTGACTTTTCATATAGTTCTATTACTATAGCCTTATGCCATGATTTTTCATGAAATTCTCTTACTATAGCCTTCATCCATGATTTTTCTTAAATTTCTCTTACTATAGCCATCAACCATAATTTTTCTTAAAATTTCTTTCATATTGCCTTCTGTCATTATTTTTTTAAAATTTCTCTTAGTATAGCTTTTAGCCATGATTTTTCTTAAATTTCGCTCACTATAGCCTTCAACCATTATTTTTCTTTAATTTCTCTTACTATAGCAGCCTTTAGCCATGATTTTTCTTAAAATTTACTTATTATATCCTTCATCCATGATTTTGCTTATATTTCTCTTACTATAGCCTTCAGCCGTGATTTTTCTTAAAGTTGCCGTACTATTGCCTTCAGCCATGATTTTTCTTAAAATTCCCGTACTATCGCCTTCAGCCATGATTTTTTTTAAATTTCTCTTGCTATAGTCTTCTACAACGATTTTTCTTATATTTCGCTTAATATAGCCTTCAACCATGATTTTTTTATAAATTCCCTAACTATTGCCTTCAGCTTTGATATTTCCAAAAATTCCCTTATTTTAACTTTCAGTCTAGAATTTTCTTCAAATTTCTTTATTATAGCCTTCACCCAATATTCTTTTTCTAATTCCATTAATATAGACTTTAGACATATTTTACTTCAAATTTCCTTACAACAACATTCACTAATGATTTTTCGTATAGTTCCCTAGCTATAGCATTGTGCCATGATTTTTCTTCAAAATAACTTACTATAGCCTTCATCCATGATTTTTTATTAAATTTCTCTTACAATATCCTTCAACCATAATTTTTCTGAAAATTGCGTTACTATTGCCTTCTGCTATGTTTTTTTTAAAATTTCCCATTGTTTAGCTTTTAGTCATGATTTTTCTAAAATTTCATTCAGAATATCTCCAACCATGATTTTTCTTGAAATTCTTTAAGTACACCCTTCAGCTTTGATTTTTGTTAAAATTCCCTTACAAAAGGCTTATGTCAAAATTTTTCGTCCAATTCCCTTACTATAGCCTTCACCCAAGATTCTTCTTCAAATTCCCTTACTATAGTCTTCAGTCATATTTTACATCAAATATCCTAACTATAGCTTTCGCTTATGAGTTTTTGTGAAATCCCCATACTAAAGCCTTCACTAATGATTTTTCAAAAATTTCCATTACAATAACCTTCAACCATGATTTTTCTTATATTTCATTTACTGTAGCATTTAGCAAAGATTTTTCTTAAAACTCTACTATTGCTTCAGACTTGATTTTTCATAAAACTCGCTTACTATAGGCTTCAGTCAATGAATTTCTTCAAATTACCTTAGTATAGTTTTCAGATATATTTTACTTCAAACTTCCTTAGAACGACCTTCACTGAAGAATTTTAATGAAGTTCCATTATGATAAGTGTCAAAAAGACACTTATTTATGCATGAATTATTGATCATAAATTCCTAATTTGAGTTGATTATGAGCATGAAAGTGACAAATATAACTCAAATACATGTTTTGTGTCTCAGGTACCTGATAGAAGAAGAAAATCTGAAATCTGAGGGAAATTGAAGCAGAAAGAAGCAAAAAGAGACAAAAAAGGGAATGGCGCGACCGCAGCGATTCTGGCGCGACCGCGCTGGGAAAATGTGCAAAAATTCTAATAAATCCAAGAAATTCCCAACGGCTCGTGAGGCTGAAAGGAGGACAGTTCGTAAATGTGAAAAATGGCGCGACAGCGCCCCACGAGGGCGCTACAGCGCCATGAAGATGGCGCAACCTGTGGCCCTGCCGCGCCGCACTGTTTCCTTACAAAGATGCCAAGTTCTATATCAGGAAGTCAGCAAAGAGTCTAAGGAGTAGCGCGAGAGCGCCAGTTCTACAACATAAAATGGCGCGACCGCGCCATGAAGAATCCTTCCTCATTTAGGACCCGAATGCCATGGTCTAGACTTAAACAAAATTTCTGCTCCAGTGGCGCGACCACTCCAAAACAAAGAACAATTCGGCGCGACCACGCCGCTGACTCAGCTTCGTAACTTGTGGAAATTTAGGGATTCTGACTACCAATCAGGCCCAGACTTGGAAGAAGAAGTCCTAATTGGCTAAGTAAGGTATCCACGAAGATTTTATGATATATTTCCAGAGTCTAGGTGCATTGAATGGGCATGAAGAGAAGTCAAAGACAAAGAAGGAAACTGTTGCCATAAAAGGAAAGTACAAGTCCGAGATTGAAGAGGCCATATCTGGAGATTCTGACTTCTAATTAGATCCAAATTTGAGTCACAGATTCCTGAGAGGATTAAGAATCATGACACGGAAAATCAGGCCAATCCAAGTCGGGGTTGTGGAGTTTTATATTTTCAAAGTGGTGGACCCAGTGCTGGAATTGGCAGCAGAACCAGTTCAACTTCTCAAGGAGATATCTCAAGTTTCCCAACTCAGAATGACTTCAAATTTCGTACACAAGTCAAGGACTATGTAAGGAAGGTTTGAATGTAATTTCAGCCAATTCTGAGGTTGGAAAGTCAAAATTCATACCCCTAGACAGAGGCTAAAATTACAAGTTTTAGGCAGAGCTTCAGCTATAAAAGGAGGTCTGAGGCAAAGCACATGGGGGGAGTTTTTGTAATGTAAATCCAGTTCTTAGTTTATTTTTGTTATTTTGTAGTTATGTTAGAGAGAAGAGAAAAGTCCAGAGGGAGTCTTACACGACCTCTTGGCACTTTAGAGAGAGAAGGTGGAGATTTTAGTCAAGGTGCAAGAGAAGACAAAGGCAGTCTTTCAAGGGGGTTTCTGTACTTAGTTTATTTTATGTCTATGGCTGTAATTGAATCCTTATTACTGTGTGTTTATTCTATTATCATGGAGTAGTCTCTCTTTGTTGGGGAAGTCATGAACTCCTAGTTGTTACATGTTTAAGTTCTGATTTCTATAGCAATAAAGTACTCTGCTTTTGTTTTAGAATATGTATTCATTGCTTATTGCTAGTCTAGATTGATATCTGAAGTTTAATGAGGTACGAATGAGAAGTTAAATTTTAGTAAAGATTTGGGTTAGTTATATGATTCCTTGTTTTCTAAAATAACTCGCTTTTAAACTAGATTGTTCCGGTTTCGAAGGAGACTAGTTGAAAAGTGATGTGACTTCTATAACTCTTGTTCTGAATAAGAGAGAGTAAATCTTCAAGCTTTTATATTTATGCACTTAGGATTTGAATGTTCCGGTTGAGAAGAAGTTCAAGGAATAAGTGAAAGTTATTTCCTATATATGGGTAACCAGGTTTTCAAAAGCTAAGTCAAAGTAAAGGTGCTTGAGCTATAAAATCAGAATTTTACATGTTAACAGCTAGGAGGGATTGACACTCTTCCCCAACATCTCATCTCTATTAGTTTTTCCAGTAGTTTAATTCTATTTTCTTTTCAGTTTTCAAAACCAAAACCAGAAATTCTTTTCCCTCAATCAATAGAAAAATCTTTACTTAAACTGAATTCTCATCAAGGTCTCTGTGGGATTGATATCTGGACTCTCGAGTCTATATTACTTACTGACCTAGTGCACTTGCTAGACACCCAACACATTGCTATGGCCTTCAACCATGATTTTTCATAAAATTTACTAACTATATCCTTCCTCCATGATTTTTCTTATATTTCTCTTACTATAGCCTTCAGCCATAATTTTTCTTAAAATTTCCTTACTATTGCCTTAAGCCATGATTTTTTAAAATTTCCCTTAGTATAGCTTTCAGCCATAATTTTTCTTATATTTTGCTCATAATAGCCTTCAACCATGATTTTCCTTAAATATCCCTAACTATGGCCTTCTGCTTTTATTTTTGTTAAAATTTTTGTACTATAGGCTTCAGTCAATGTTTTTCTTCAAATTTCCTAACTATAGCCTTCACCCAAGATTCTTCTTCAAATTTCCTTACTATAGTCTTCAGTCATATTTTACTTAAAAAATCATTACTATAGGTTTAACTTACACTTATGAATTCTTACTAAAGCATTCAACATTGATTTTTCTAAAATTTTCTTTACTATAGCCTTTAACCATGATTTTTTTTTATTTCATTTACTATTGTTTTTACCAAAGATTTTTCTTAAAATTCCTTTACCACTGCTTTCAACCATGATTTTTCTTAAAATTCCCTTACTATAGCCTTCAATCAATAATTTTCTTCCAATTCCCTTAGTATAGTCTTCAGACATATTTTACGTCAAATTTCCTTACAATGGCCTTCACTAATGAATTTTAGTAAAGTTCCATTACTATAGCCTTCAGCCATGACTTTTCATCAAATTCTTTTACTATAGGCTTCATCCATGTTTTTTCGTAAATTTCTCTTACTATTGCCTTCAACTATAATTTTTCTTAAAATTTCCTTTATGTTGCCTTTTGGCAGGATTTTTTAAAATTTCCCTTAGCAAAGCTTTAAGCCAAGATTTTTCTTAAATTTCGCTCACTATAGCCTTCAGCCATGATTTTTCTTAAACTTCGCTAACGATAGCCTTCAGCTTTTATATTTCTAAAAATTCCCTTAATAGAACTTTTTTGTCCAGAATTTTCATCAAATTCCGTTATTATAGCCTTCAGCCATTATTCTTTTTCTAATTCCATTACTATAGACTTCAGACGTATTTTACTTCAAATTTCCTTACAACAACTTTAACTCATGACTTTTCGTATAGTTCCATTACTATAGCCTTATGCGATGATTCTTCATCATATTCACTTTCTATAGCCTTCAGCCATGATTTTTCTTAAACTTCGCTAACGATATCCTTCAGCTTTCATATTTCTAAAAATTCCCTTAATAGAACTTCTTTGTCTAGAATTTTCATAAAATTCCTTTATTGTAGCCTTCAACCATTATTCTTTTTCTAATTCCATTACTGTAGACTTCAGATGTATTTTACTTCAAATTTTCTTACAACAACTTTAACTCATGACTTTTCGTATAGTTCCATAACTATAGCCTTATGCGATGATTTTTCATCGAATTCACTTACTATAGCCTTCTTCCATAATTTTTATGAAATTTCTCTTACTATAGCCTTCAACAATAATTTTTCTTAAAATTTCCTTACTATTGCCTTCTGCCATGATTTTTTTAAAATTTTGCTTAGTATATCTTTCAGCCAAGAGTTTTCTTTGATTTCGCTCACTACAACCTTCGACCATGATTTTTCATAAAATTCCCTTACTATAGCCTTCTGTCTATAATTTTATTCAAATTACCTTAGTATAGTCTTCAGACATATTTTACTTCAAATTTCCTTACAACGGCCGTCACTGATGAATTTTTGTAAAGTTCCATTACTATAGCCTTCTCCCATCATTATTTATAAAATTTACTTGCTATATACTTCATCCATGATTTTTCTTTTATTTCTCTTAGATTTTTCTAAAAATTCCATTACTACTGCCTTCGTACATGATTTTTTAAAAATTTCTCTAACTTTAGCCTTCTCGAAATTTTTTTCTTATATTTCACTTACTATAGCCTTCAACAATGATTTTTTTTTAAATTTATTAACTATTTCCCTTACCTTTGTTATTTCTAAAAATTCCCTTGCTATAACTTTCAGTGTAGATTTTTTTTCAGATTGCTTTATTATTGCCTTCAGCCAATATTATTTTTCTAATTCCATTACGAATGACTTCAAACATATTTTACATCAAATTTCCTTACAACAACTTTCACTAACGACTCTTTGTAGAGTTCTATTACTATAGCCTTATGCGATGATTCTTCATCAAATTCACTTACTATAGCCTTCATCCATTATTTTTTTTAAATTTCTCATACTATAGCCTTCAGTCGTAATTTTTCTTTATATTTACTTTCTATTGTCTTCCCTAAGTATAGCTTTCAGCCACGACTCTTCTTAAATTTCGCTCACTATAGCCTTTCACCATGATTTTTCTTAAACTTCCCTAACTATGGCCTTCTGCTTTGATTTTAATTAAAATTCCCTTACAATAGGCTTCAGTCAAGATTTTTCTTCAAATTCCCTTACTATAGCCTTCACCCAAATTCCTTTGGCATACTCTTCAGACATATTTTACTTCAAATTTCCTTACAACAACTTTCACTAATGACTTTTTGTTTAGTTCCATTAGTACAACCTTATGCCATGATATTTCATCAAATTCACTTACTACATCCTTCTTCCATTATTTTTTTAAAATTTCTATTATTATAGACTTCAACCATAATTTTTCTTAAAATTTACTTTGTTTTGCCTTCAGCCTTGATATTTTTTAAATTTCCCTAAGTACAGCTTTCAGCCATGATTTTTCTTTAATTTCGTTCACTATAGCCTTCAGCCATGATTTTTCTTAAACTTCCCTAACTAAAGCCTTCAACTTTGATTTTTGTTAAAGTTCCCTTGCTATAGGCTTCAGTCAAGATTTTTCTTCAAATTCCCTGACTATAGGCTTCACCCAAGATTCTTTTACAAATTTCCTTACTATAGTCTTCAATCATATTTTACTTCAAATATCCCTACTATAGCTTTCACTTATGAATTTTCGTAAAATTCCCTTACTAAAGCCTTCAACTATGATTTTTCAAAAATTTCCATTAAAATAACCTTCTTATATTTCATTTACGTGGTTTTTTGCAAAGATTTTTCTTAAAATTCCTTTACTATTGCTTTCAACCATGATTTTTCATAAAATTCCCTTGGGCCTTCAATCAATGATTTTCTACAAATTACCTTAGTATAGTTTTTAGACATATTTTACTTTAAACTTCCATACGATGGTCTTCATTGAAGAATTTTAGTGAAGTTCCATTACTATAACCTTTAGCCATCATTTTTCATAAAATTTACTTACTATATCATTCATCCATGATTTTTTTTATATTTCTCTTACTATAGCGTTCTGCCGTGATTTTTCTTAAAATTCCTTTACTATTGCCTTAAGCCATGATTTTTTAAAAATTTCCCTTAGTATAGCTTTCAGCCATTATTTTTCCTAAATTTTGCTTGCAATAGCATTCAGCCATGATTTTTCTTAAACGTCCCTAACTGTAACCTTCAACTTTGATTTTTGTTAAAATTCCCTTACTATAGGCTTCAGTCATGATTTTTCTTCAATTTGCATGACTATAGCCTTCACCCAAGATTCTTCTTCAAATTTCCTTACGATAGTCTTCAGTCATATTTTACTTCAAATATCCTTACTATAGCTTTCACATATGAATTTTCATAAAATTCCCTTACTAAAGCCTTCCGTACTGATTTTTCAAAAATATCCCTTAATGTAGACTTCAACCATGATTTTTCTTATATTTCATTTATTATTGTTTTTAGAAAAATTTTTTCTTAAAATTCCTTTACTATTGCTTTCAACCATGATTTTTCTTAAAATTCCCTTACTATAGCCTTCATTCAATAATTTTCTTCCAATTCCCTTAGTATAGTCTTCAAACATATTTTACTTCAAATTTCCATACAACGGCCTTCACAAATGAATTTTAGTAAAGTTCCATTACTATAACCTTCAGCCATAATTTTTTTAAAATTTCCCTTTGTAAAGCTTTCAGCCAAGATTTTCTTAAATTTTGTTCACTATAGCCTTCAACTATATTTTTCTTAAAGTTCGCTAAATATAGCCTACATCTTTGATATTTCTAAAAATTCCCTTAATAAAACTTTTTGTCTAGAATTTACATCAAATTCCTTTATTATAGCCTTCAACCATTATTCTTTT
Source organism: Aristolochia fimbriata (assembly GCA_019845555.1). Taxonomy (NCBI): domain Eukaryota; kingdom Viridiplantae; phylum Streptophyta; class Magnoliopsida; order Piperales; family Aristolochiaceae; genus Aristolochia; species Aristolochia fimbriata. The sequence continues at coordinate 37,871,851 of CM034080.1, forward strand.
TCTAATTCCATTACTATAGACTTCAGACGTATTTTACTTCAAATTTCCTTACAACAACTTGAACTCATGTCTTTTCGTATAGTTCCATTACTATTGCCTTATGTGATGATTTTTCAACAAATTCATTTACTATAGCCTTCATCCATATTTTTTCTTAAATTTCTCTTACTATAGCCTTCTGCAATAATTTTTCTTAAAATTTTCTTACTCTTGCCTTCTGCCATAATTTTTTTTAAATTTCGCTTAGTATATCTTTCAGCCAAGAGTTTTATTTGATTTCGATCACTATAGCCTTCAGTCATGATTTTTCGTAAAACTCCCTTTCTATAGGTTTCAGTCAATAATTTTCTTCAAATTACCTTACTTTAGACATATTTTTCTTCAAATTTCCTTACAACGGCCGTCACTGTTGAATTTTTGTAAAGTTCCATTACTATAGCCTTCAACCATCATTATTCATAAAATTTACTTACTATATCCTTCATCCATGACTTTTCTATTATTTCTCTTACTATAGCCTTAAGTCGTGATTTTTCTAAAAATTCCATTACTATTGCCTTCATACAAGATTTTTTCAAAATTTCTCTTACTATTGCCTTCTGCAAAGATTTTTCCCATATTTCGCTTACAATAGCCTTCAGTCATAATTTTTTTTTAAAATTCCCTAACTATTGCCCTTATCTTTGATATTTGTTAAAATTCCCTTACAATAACTTTCAGTCTATAACTTTTTTCAAATTTCTTTTTTATTGCCATCAGCCAATATTCGTTTTCTATTTCCATTACTAATGACTTCAGACATATTTTACTTCAAATTTCCTTACAACAACTTTCACTAATGACTCTTCGTTGAGTTCCATTACTATAGCCTTATGCAATGATTTTTCATCAAATTCACTTACTACAGCCGTCATCCATTATTTTTCTTAACTTTCTCTTACTATAGCCTTCAGCCATAATTTTTCTTAAAATTTACTTTCTATTGTCTTCCCTAAGTATTGCTTTTAGCCACGACTCTTCCTAAATTTTGCTCACTATATCCTTCCGCCATGATTTTTCTTCAACATCCCTAACTATAGCCTTCTGGTTTGATTTTAGTTAAAATTCCCTTACTATAGGCTTCATTCAAGATTTTTCTTAAAATTCCCTTACTTTAGCCTTCACCCCAGATACTTATTCAAATTCCCTTGCCGTAGTCTTCAGATATATTTTACTTCAAATATCCTTACAACAACTTTCACTAATGACTTTTCATATAGTATCATTAGTATAACCTTATGCCATGATTTTTCATCAAATTTACTTACTATATCCTTCTTCCATTATTTTTCTTAAATTTCTATTATTATAGCCTGCAGCCATAATTTTTCTTTAAATTTACTTTCTTTTGCCTTCTGCCTTGATTTTTTTTAAATTTCTCATAGTACAGCTGATAAGTGTCCAAATGACACTTATTAATGCATGATTTAATGAGCATAAACTCCTATTGTGAGTTAATTATTAGAATGAAAGTGACAAATATAACTCAAATACATGTTTTGTGTCTCAAGTACCCTGTAAAAGAAGAAAATCTAAATTCTGAGGAAAAATGAAGGAAAAAGGAGCAAAATCAAGCAAAAAAAAGAATGGCGCGACCGCGCCGGGAAAATGTTCGAAAAGTCAAAGAAATCCAGAAAATTCCCAACGGCTAGTGATGCCGAAAGGAGGACAGTTCGTGAATGTGAAATGGCACGACCGCGCCCCACGAGGGCGCTACCGCGCCATGAAGATGACGCTACTAGTGCTGCTGCCGCGCTGCACTGTTTCCTTACAAAGATGCCAAGTTCTATTTCGGGAAGTCGGCAAATAGTCTAAGGAGTGGCGCGACCGCGCCAGTTCTACAGCATAAAGTGGCGCGACTGCGCCATGAAGAATCCTTCCTCATATAGGACCCGAAGGCCGCGCTCCTGACTTAGACAAAATTTGTGCTCCAGTGGCGCGACTGCGCCAAAACAAAGAACAATTCGGCGCGACCGCGCCGCTGACTCAGCTTCGTGACTTGCAAAAATCTCAGGATTCTGACTACCAATCAAGTCCAGACTTGGAAGAAGAAGTCTTAATTGGATAAGGAAGGTATCCACGAAGATTTTATGATATATTTCCAGAGCCTAGGTGCATTGAATGGTCAAGAAGAGAAGTCAAAGACAAAGAAGGAAACTACTGCCATAAAAGGAAAGTACAAGTCCGAGATTGAAGAGACCATATCTGGAGATTTTGACTTCCAATTGGATCCAAATTTGTACCACAGCTTCCTGAGAGGATTGAGAATCATGACACGGAAAATCAGGCCAATCCAAGTCGGGGTTGTGGAGTTTTATATTTTAAAAGTGGTAGACCCAGTGCTGGAATTGGCAGCAGAACCAGTTCAACTTCTCAAGGAGATATCTCAAGTTTCCCAACTCATAATGACTTAAAATTTCGTACACAAGTCAAGGACCATGTAAGGAAGGTTAGGATGTAATTTCAGCCAATTATGAGGTCAGGAAGTCACAATTCATACTCCTGGACAGAGGCTAAAAGTACAAGTTCTGGGCAGAGTTTCAGCTATAAAAGGAGGTCCGAGGCAAAGCACAATCATCCAGTTTTGAGTTCCAATTTCAGTTCTTAGTTTGTTTTCTTGTTTTGTAGTTAGGTTAGAGAGAAGAGAAAAGTCCAGAGGGAGTCTTACACGACCTCTTGGCACTTTAGAGAGAGAAGGTGGAGATTTCAGTCAAGGTGCAAGAGAAGCCAAAGGCAGTTCTTCAAGGGGGTTTCTGTACTTAGTTTATTTTATGTCTATGGCTGTAATTGAATTCTTATTACTGTGTATTTATTCTATTATCATGGAGTAGTCTCTCTTTGTTGGGGAAGTCATGAACTCCTAGTTGTTACATGTTTAAGTTCTGATTTCTATAGCAATAAAGTACTCTGCTTTTGTTTTAGAATCTCTATTCATTGCTTATTGCTAGTCTAGATTGATATCTGAAGTTTAATGAGGTAAGAATGAGAAGTTAAATTTCAGTAAATATTTGGGTTAGTTATATGATTCCTTGTTTTCTAAAACAACTAGCTTTTAAACTAGATTGTTTCGATTTCGAAGGAGACTAGTTGAAAAGTGATGTGACTTCTATAACTCTTGATCTGAATAAGAGAGAGTAAATCTTCAAGCTTTTATATTTATGCACTTAGGATTTGAATGTTCCGGTTGAGAAGGAGTTCAAGGAATAAGTGAAAGTTATTTCCTGTATATGGGTAACCAGGTTTTCAAAAGCTAAGTCAAAGTAAAGGTGCTTGAGCTATAAAATCAGAATTTTACATGTTAACAGCTAGGAGGGATTGACACTCTTCCCCAACATCTCATCTCTATTAGTTTTTCCAGTAGTTTAATTCTGTTTTCTTTTCAGTTTTCAAAACCAAAACCAAAAATTTCTTTTCCCTCTATCAATAGAAAAATCTTTACTTAAACTGAATTCTCATCAAGGTCTCTGTGGGATCGATATCTGGACTCTCGAGTCTATATTACTTGCTGACCTAGTGCACTTGCTAGACACCCAACAACAACTTTCATCCATGATTTTTCTTAAATTTTTATCACTATAGCCATCAACCATGATTTTTCTTAAACTTCCCTAACTAAAGCATTCAGCTTTGATTTTTGTTAAAGTTCCCTTGCTATAGGCTTCAGTCAAGATTTTTTTTCAAATTCCCAGACTATGGTCTTCACCCAAGATTCTGGTACAAATTTTCTTACTATAGTTTTCAATCATATTTTACTTCAAATATCCCTTCTATGGCTTTCACTTATGAATTTTCGTAAAATTCCCTTACTAAAGCCTTCAACTATGATTTTTCAAACATTTCCATTAAAATAACCTTCTACCTTGATTTTTCTTATATTTCATCTACTGTAGCTTTTAGCAAAGATTTTTCTTAAAATTCCTTTTCTATTGCTTTCAGCCATGATTTTTCATAAAATTCCTTTACTATAGCCTTCAGTCTATGATTTTCTTCAAATTACCTTAGTATAGTCTTTAGACGTATTTTATTTCAAACTTCCTTACAATGGCCTTCAGTGATGACATTTAGTGAAGTTCCATTATTATAGCCTTTTGCCATCATTTTTTATAAAATTTACTTACGATATCCTTCATCCATGATTTTTTCTTATATTTTTCTTACTATAGCCTTCTGCCGTGATTTTTCTTAAAATTCCCTTACCATTGCCTTAAGCCATGCTTTATTTAAAATTTCTCTTAGCATAGCTTTCAGCCATGATTTTTCTTAAATTTAACTCACAATAGCGTTCAACCATGATTTTCTTGAACTTCCCTAACTATAACCATCAACTTTAATTTTTGTTAAAATTCCCTTACTATAGGCTTCAGTCAAGATTTTTCTTCAAATTGCACGACTATAAGCTTCACCCAAGATTATTCTTCAAATTTCTTTACGATTGTCTTGAGTCATATTTTACTTCAAATATCCTTACTATAGCTTTCACTTCAGTATTGATTTTTCAAAAATATCCCTTACTATATCCTTCAACCCTAATTTTTCTTATATTTCATTTACTATTGGTTTTAGAAAAGATTTTTCTTAAAATTCCTTTACTATTGTTTTCAACCATAATTTTTCTTAAAATTCCCTTATTATAGCCTTCAGTCAATAATTTTCTACAAATTCCCTTAGTATAGTCTTTAGACATATTTTACTTCAAATTTCCTTACGACGACCTTCACTAATGAATTTTAGTAAAGGTCCATTATTATAGCCTTTAGCCATGATTTTTCATCAAATTTTCTTACTATTGCCTTCATCCGTGTTTTTTCTTAAATTTCTGTTACTTTAGCCTTCAGCTATAATTTTTCTTAAATTTTCTTTCTATTCTCTTCTGCCATGATTTTTTTTAAAATTTCCCTTGGAAAAGCTTTCAGCCAAGATTTTTCTTAAATTTTGTTCACTATAGCCTTCAACCATATTTTTCTTAAACTTCGCTAACTATAGCCTACAACTTTGATATTTCTAATAATTCCCTTTATAAAACTTTTAGTCTAGAATTTTCTTCAAATTCCTTTTTTATAGCCTTCAGTCAATATTCTTTTTCTAATTCCATTACTATAGACTTCGGACGTATTTTACTTCAAATTTCCTTAAGACAACTTTCACTCATGACTTTTCGTATAGTTCCATTACTATAGCCTTATGCCATGATATTTCATCAAATTTACTTACTATAGCCTTCATCCATGTTTTTTTTTTAAATTTCTCTTACATTAGCCTTCAGCCATAATTTTTCTTAAAATTTAGTTACTATTGCCTTCTGCCATGATATTTTTTAAATATTCCTTAGTATATCTTTCAGCCAAAATTATTTTTTGATTTCACTCATTATAGCCTTCGGCCATGATTTTTCATAAAATTGCCTTACTAAAGCCTTTAGTCAATAATTTTCTTCAAATTACCTTAGTATAGTCTTCAGACATATTTTACTTGAAATTTCCTTACAACGGCCTTCTCTGATGAATTGTTGCAAACTTCCATTACTACAACATTCAGCCATCATTTTTCACAAAATTTACATACTATATCCTTCATCCTTGAATTTTCCTTTATTTCTCTTTGTATAGCTTTAAGCCGTGATTTTTCTAAAAATTCCATTACTATTGCCTTCGTCCATGATTTTTTTAAAATTTCTCTTACTATAGCCTTCTACAAAGATTTTTCTTATATTTCGCTTATTATAGCCTTCAGCCATAATTTTTTTTTAAAATTCCCTAACTATTGCTATTATCTTTGATATTTCCAAAAATTCCCTTACTATAACTTTCAGTCTAGAATTTTTTTTTTTCAAATTTATTTATTAATGTCTTCAGCCAATATTCTTTTTGTAATTCCATTACTATTGAATTCAGACATATTTTACTTCAAATTTCCTTACAACAACTTTCACTAATGACTTTTTGTATAGTTCCATTACTATAGCCTTATGCGATGATTTTTCATCAAATTCACTTACTATTGCCTTCTTACATTATTTTTCTTTAATTTCTCTTAATATAGCCTTCAGCCATAATTTTTGTTAAAATTTACTTTCTATAGTCTTCTCTAAATATGGCTTTCAGCCGCAACTTTTCTTAAATTTTGCTCACTATAGCCTTCTTCCATGATTTTTCTTAAACTTCCCTAACTATAGCTTTATTCTTTGATTTTAGTTTAAATTCTTTTACAATCGGCTTCAGTTAAGATTTTTCTTCAAATTCCTTTACATTAGCCTTCTCCGTAGATACTTATTCAAATTCCTTTACCATAGTCTTCAGTCATATTTTACTTCAAATATCCTTACATTAGCTTTCACTTATGAATTTTCGTAAAATTCCCTTACAAAGGACTTCAGCAACAATTTTTCAGAAATTTCATTTACAACAACCTTCAACCATGATTTTTCTTATATTTAATTTTTTATTTCTTTTAGCAAAGATTCTTCTTAAAATTCTTTTACTATTGCTTTCAGCCATGATTTTTCTTAAAATTCTTATACTATAGCCTTTAGTCAATAATTTTCTTCAAATTCCCTTAGTATAGTCTTCAGATATATTTTACTTCAAATTTCTTTACAACGTCCTTCACTGATGAATTTTAGTAAAGTTCTATTACTATTGCCTTCAGCCATGATTTTTCATCAAATTTACTTAATATAGCCTTCATCCATGTTTTGTTTTAAATTTCTATTACTATCGCCTTCAACAATAATTTTTCTTATAATTTCCATTCTATTGCCTTCTGCCATGATTTTTTTTAAATTTCCCTTAGTAAAGCTTTCAGCCAAGATTTTTCTTAAATTTTGCTCAATATAGCCTTCAGCCATGATTTTTCTTTAATTTCACAAACTATAGCCTTCAACATTGATATTTCTAAAAATTCCGTTACTAAAACTTTGAGTGTAGAATTTTCTTCTAATTCCTATATTATAGCCTGCAGGCAATATTCTTTTTATAATCCCTTTACTATAGACTTCAGACGTATTTTACTTAAAATTTCCTTACAACAACTTTCACTCATGACTTTTTGTATAGTTCCTTTACTATAGCCTTATGCCCATATTTTTCATCAAATTCACTTACTATAGCCTTCATCCATGATTTTTTCTTAAATTTCTCTTACTATAGCCTTCGACCATAATTTTTCTTTAAATTTCCTTACTATTTCCTTTTGCCATGATTTTTTTAAAATTTCCCTTAGTATAGCTTTCAGCCATGATTTTTCTTAAATTTTGCTCACTATAGCCTTCAACCATGATTTTTCTTAAAATTCCCTAACTATAGCCTTCAGCTTTGATTTTTGTTAAAATTCCATTACAATAGGCTTCAGTCAAGATTTTTCTTCAAATTCCATTACTATAGCCTTCACCCAAGATTCTTCTTCAAATTCCCTTACTATAGTCTTGAGTCATATTTTACTTCAAATATCTTTACTATAGCTTTCATTTATTAATTATCGAAATATTCCCTTACTAAAGCCTTCAGCAATGATTTTTCATTATATTTACTCACTGTATCTTTCATCCATGATTTTTCTAATATTTCTCTTACTATAGCCTTAAAGTCATGATTTTTCTAAAAATTCCCTTACTATTGCCTTCAGCCATTATTTTTTTGTAAATTTCTCTTACTACATGCTTTTGTAAAGATTTTTCTTATATTTCGCTTACTATCGCCTTCAGCCATGATTTTTTTAAAATTTTCTAACAATTGCCTTCAGCTTTGATATTTCTAAAAATTCCTGTACTATAACTTTCAATCTTGAATTTTCTTCAAATTCCTTTGATATAGCATTAAGCCAATATTCTTTTTCTAATTCCATTACTATAGATTTCAGACTTATTTTAAGTCAAATTTCTTTACAACAACTTTCACTAATGAAATTCACTTACTATAGCCTTCATCCATGATTTTTCTTAAATTTATCTTACTATGGCCTTTAAACGTAATATTTATTAAAATTTCCTTACTATTGCCTTCTGCCATGATTTTTTTAAAATTTTCTTTAGTAAAGCTTGCAGCCATGATTTTTCATAAATTTTTTTCACTATAGGCATCAGCCATGAATTTTTTTTAATTCCCTAACTATAGCTTTCTTCTTTGATTTTAGTTAAAATTCCCTTATAAAAGGCTTCAATCAAGATTTTTCTGGAAATTCCCTTAATATTCACCCTAGATTCTTCTACAAATTCCCTTATTATAGTCTTCAATCATATTTTTCTTCAAATATCCTTACTATAGCTTTTACTTATGAATTTACTTAAAATTTCCTTACTAAAGCCTTCAACAATGATTTTTCAAAAATTTCCCTTACAATAACCTTCAGCCATGATTTGTTTTTTTTTATATTTCGTTTACAATAGCATTTACCAAAGATTTTTATTAAAATTCCTTAACAATTGCTTTCAACCAAGATTTTTCTTAAAATTCCTTTTCTATAGTCTTCAGTCAATAATTTTCTTCGAATTCCCTTAGTATAGTCTTCAAAAATATTTTACTTCAAATTTCCTTACAACGGTCTTCACTGATGAATTTTAGTAAAGTTTCAATACTATAGCCTTCAGCCATGATTTTTCATTAAATTTACTTACTGTATCCTTCATCCATGATTTTTCTAATATTATTCTTATTGCAGCCTCCAGTCATGATTTTTCGAAAATTCCCTTACAATTGCCTTCAACCAAGATTTTTTTTAAATTTCTCTTACTATAGCCTTCTGCAAAGATTTTTTTTATATTTCTCTTACAATAGCCTTCGGCCATGATTTTTTTTTAAATTTTCTAACTATTGCTTTCTGCGTTGAAATTTCTAAAAATTCCCTTACAATAATTTTTAGTCAAAAATTTTCTTCTAATTCCTTTAATATAGCCTTCAGACAATGTTCTTTTTCTAATTCCATTACTATAGACTTCAGACATATTTTAATTCAAATTCTTTACAACAACTTTCACTAATGACTTTTCGTGTAGTTCCATTACTATAGCTTTAGGCCATTATTTTTCAACAAATCCACTTACTATAGACTTCATTTATGATTTTTCTTAAATTTACCTGACTATAGCTTCAGCCTTAATTGTTATTAAAATTTTCTTACTATTGCATTGTACTATGATTTTTTTTTTAAATTTCCCGTAGTACAGCTTGCAGCCATGATTTTTTTTAAAATTCCCTAACTATTGCCTTCACCATTGATTTTAGTTAAAATTCCCTTACAATAGGCTTGAGTCAAGATTTTTTTTCAAATTCCCATAATATTAACCCAAGATTCTTCTTCAAATTCCCTTACAATAGTCTTTAGTTACATTTTTCTTCAAATATCCTTACTATAGCTTTCACTTATGAATTTTCATAAAATTCCCTAACTAAAGCCTTCATCAATGATTTTTCAAAAATTTCCTTACAATAACCTTCAACCCAGATTTTTCTTATATTTCATTTACTATAGCTTTTAGCAAAGATTTTTCTTAAAAGTCCATTACTATTTCTTTCAGCCATGTTTTTTTCTTAAATTTTTGTTATTATAGCCTTCAACCATTATTTTTATGAAAGTGTCCTTACTATTGCCTTCTGCCATGATTTTTTTTAAATTTCCCTCAGAACAGCTTTCAGCCATGATTTTTCTTAAATATTGCTCACTATATCCTTCAGCCATGATTTTTCGTAAAATTCCCTTACTATAACCTTCACCTTTGATTTTAGTTATTATTCCATTAGAATACGATTCAGTAAGGTTTTTCTTCAAATTCCCTTACCATTCACCCAACATTCTTCTTCAAATTCCCTTACTATATTTTTCAGTCAAATTTTCCTACAAATATGCTTACTATAGCTTTCTCTTATGAATTTTAAAAAAATTCCCTTACTAAAGCCTTCAGCAATGATTTTTCAAAAATTTCCCAAACAGTAACCTTCAACCTTGATTTTTTTGATATTTCATTTACGGTAGGTTTTGGCAAAGATTTTTCATAAAATTCCTTTACTATTGTGTTCAGCCGTGATTTTTCTTAATATTCTTCAAATATCCTCACTATAGCTTTCACTGATGTATTTTTGGAAAATTCCCTTACTAAAGCCTTCAACAATGATTTTTCAAAAATTTCCCTTACAATAACCTTCAACGTTGTCTTTGCTTATATTTCGTTTACAATAGCTTTTAACAAATACTTTTCATGAAATTCCTTTACTATTGTTTTCAGCCATGATTTTTCTTAATATTCCCTTACTATTGCCTTCAATCTACAATTTTCTTCAATTCCCTTTGCATAGTCTTCAGACATATTTTACTTCAATTTCCTTGCAACAACCTTCACTGATGAATTTTTATAAAGTTCTATTACTATAGCCTTCCACCATGATTTTTCATAAAATTAACTTACTATATCCTTCATCCTTGATTTTTCTTATATTTCTCTACCATGATTTTTCTAAAAATTTCTTTACTATAGCCTACAACAATGATTTTTTTTTAAATTTCTCTTACTATTGCCTTCTGCAAAGATTTTTCTTATATTTCGCTTACTATTGCCTTCAGCCACTACTTTTTTTAAAATTGCCTAACTATTGCCTTCAACTTTGATTTTTCTAAAAATTCCCTTACAATAACTTTCTGTATAGAATTTTTATCAAATTCCTTTATTATAGCCTTCAGCCAATATTCTTTTTCTAATTCCAGTACTATTAGACTTCAGTCATATTTTACTTCAAATTTCCTTACAACAACTTTCACTAGTGACTTTTCGTATAGTTCCATTACTATAACGTTATGCCATGATTTTTCATCAAATTTACTTACTATAGCCTTCATCCATGTTTTTTCTTAAATTTCTGCTACTATAGCCTTCAACCATTATTTTTATGAAAGTTTTCTTACTATTGCTTTCTGCCATGATTTTTTTTAAATTTCCCTTAGAACAGCTTTCAGCCATGTTTTTTCTTAAATTTTGCTCACTATATCCTTCAGCCATGATTTTTCTTAAAATTCCCATACTATAACCTTCACCTTTGATTTTAGTTATTATTCCATTACAATACGATTCAATCAAGATTTTTCTTCAAATTCCCTTACTATTCACCCTACATTCTTCTTCAAATTCCCTTACTATATTCTTCAGTCAAATTTTTGTACAAATATGCTTACAATCGCTTTCTCTTATGAATTTTCAAAAAATTCCTTTACTAAAGCCTTCAGCAATGATTTTTCAAAAATTTCCCAAACAGTAACCTTCAACGTTGATTTTGCTTATATTTCGTTTACAATAGCTTTTACCAAAGATTTTTCATAAAATTAGTTTACTATTGTTTTCAGCCATGATTTTTCTAAATATTCCCTTACTATTGCCTTCAGTCAATAATTTTCTTAATATTTCCTTAGGATAGTCTTTAGACATATGTTACTTCAATTTCCTTACAACTGCCTTCACTTATGAATTTTAATAAAGTTCCATTACTATAGCCTTCCACCATGATTTTTCATAAAATTAACTTACTATATCCTTCATCCATGATTTTTCTTATATTTCTCTTACAATTGCCTTCTTCAGTGATTTTTCTAAAAATTTCCTAACTATTGCCTTTTGCCATGAGTTTTTTAAAATTTCTCTTACTTTTACCTTCTGCAAAGATTTTTCTTATATTTTGCTTACTATAGCCTTCGGCCACTATTTTTTTTAAAATTGCCTAACTATTGCCTTCAACTTTGATTTTTATAAAAAATCCCTTACAATAACTTTCTGTATAGAATTTTCATCAAAATCCTTTATTATAGCCTTCAGCCAATATTCTTTTTCTAATTCCAATACTATTAGACTTCAATCATATTTTACTTCAAATTTCCTTACAACAACTTTCACTAGTGACATTTCGTATAGTTCCATTGCTATAACGTTTTGCCATGATTTTTTATCAAATTTACTTACTATAGCCTTCATCCATGTTTTTTCTTAAATTTCTGTTACTATAGCCTTCAGCCATTATTTTTAAGAAAATTTCCTTACTATTGCCTTCTGCCATGATATTTTTTAAATTTCCTTTAGAACACCTTTCAGCCATGATTTTTCTTTAATTTCGCTCACAATAGCCTACAACCATGATTTTTCTTTAAATTCCCTTACTATAACCTTCACCTTTGATTTAAGTTATTATTCCTTTACAATACGCTTCAATCAAGGTTTTTCTTCAAATTCCCATACTATTCACCCAACATTCTTTTTCAAATTCCCTTACTATAGTCTTCAGTCATATTTTTCTTCAAATATCCTTACTATAGCTTTCACCTATGTATTTTTGGAAAATTCCCTCACTAATGCCTTCAACAATGATTTTTCAAAAATTTCCCTTACAATAACCTTCAACTTTGACTTTGCTTATATTTCGTTTACAATAGCTTTTACCAAATATTTTTCATCAAATTCCTTTACTATTATTTTCTGCCATGATTTTTCTTAATATTCCCTTACTATTGCCTTCAATCTACAATTTTCTTCAATTCCCTTAGCATAGTCTTCAAACATATTTTCCTTCAATTTCCTTGCAACTGCCTTCACTGATGAATTTTAATAAAGTTCCAATACTATAGCCTTCCACTATAATTTTTCATAAAATTAACTTACTATATCCTCCATCCTTGATTTTTCTTATATTTCTCTTACTATTGCCTTCTACCATGATTTTTCTAAAAATTTCTTTACTATAGCGTACAACCATGATTTTTTGTTAAATTTCTCTTACTATAGCCTTCAACTTTGATTTTTCTAAAAATTCCCTTACAATAACTTTCTGTATAGAATTTTCATCAAATTCTTTTATTATTGCCTTCAGCCAATATTCTTTTTTTAATTCCAATACTATTAGACTTCAGTCATATTTTACTTCAAATTTCCTTACAACAACTTTCACTAGTGACTTTTCGTATAGTTCCATTAATATAACGTTATGCCATGATTTTTTATCAAATTTACTTACTATAGCCTTCATCCATGTTTTTTCTTAAATTTTTGTTACTATAGCCTTCAACCATTATTTTTATGAAAGTTTCCTTACTATTACCTTCTGCCATGATTTTTTTTAAATTTCCCTTAGAACAGCTTTCGACCTTGATTTTTCTTAAATTTTGCTCACTATATCCTTCAGCCATGATTTTTCTTAAAATTCCCTTACTATAACCTTCACCTTTGATTTTAGTTATTGTTCTATTACAATACGATTCAGTCATGGTTTTTCTTTAAATTCCCTTACTATTCACCCAATATTCTTTTTCAAATTCCCTTACTATAGTCTTCAGTCATATTTTTCATCAAATATCCTTACTATAGCTTTCGGTTATGAATTTTTGGAAAATTCCCTTAAAGCCTTCAGCAATGATTTTTCAAAAATATACCTTACAATAACCTTCAACATTGATTTTGCTTATATTTTGTTTACAATAGCTTTTACCAAATATTTTTTATCAAATTCCTTTACTATTGTTTTCTGCTATGATTTTTCTTAATATTCCCTTACTATTGCCTTCAATCTACAATTTTCTTCAATTCCCTTAGCATAGTCTTCAGACCTATTTTACTTCAATTTCCTTGCAACAGCCTTCACTGATGAATTTTAATAAAGTTCCATTACTATAGGCTTCCACCGTGATTTTTTATAAAATTAAATTACTATATCCTTCATCCTTGATTTTTCTTATATTTCTCTTACTATTGCTTTCTACCATTATTTTCTTAAAAATTTCCTTACTATAGCCTTCAGCCATGATTTTTTTTAAATTTCTCTTACTATTACCTTCTGCAAAAAATTTTCTTATATTTCGCATACTATAGCCTTCAGCCATGACTTTTTTTAAAATTGCCTAACTATTGTCTTCAACTTTGATTTTTCTAAAAATTCCCTTACAATAACTTTCAGTAAAGAATTTTCATCAAATTCTTTTATAGCCTTCAGCCTATATTCTTTGTCTTATTCCATTACTATTAGACTTCAGTCATATTTTACTTCAAATTTCCTTACAACAACTTTCACTAGTGACTTTTCATATAGTTCCATTACTATAACGTTATGCCATGATTTTTCATCAAATTTACTTATTATAGCCTTCATTCATAATTTTTCTCAAACTTTTGTTACTGTAGGCTTCTGCCACTATTTTTATTAAAATTTCCTTACTATTGCCTTCTGCCATGATTTTTATTAAATTTCCCTTAGTATAGTTTTCAGCCATGATTTTTCTTAAATTTCGCTCACTTTATCCTTCAGCCATGATTTTTCTTAAAATTCCCTAACTATAACCTTCAGCTTTGATTTTAGTTATTATTCCATTACAATACGCCTTAGTCAAGGTTTTTCTTCAAGTTCACATTCTATTCACCCAACATTCTTTTTCAAATTCTCTTATTATAGTCTTCAGTCATATTTTCTTCTAATATCCTTACTATAGCTTTCACTTATGAATTTTTGGAAAGTTCCCTTACGAAAGCCTTCAACAATGATTTTTGGAAAATTTCCCTTACAATAACCTTCAACGTTGATTTTGCTTATATTTCGTTTACAATAGCTTTTACCAAAGATTTTTCATAAAATTCCTTTACGATTGTTGTCAGCCATAATTTTTCTAAATATTCCCTTACTATTGCCTTCAGTCAATAATTTTCTTAATATTTCCTTAGCATAGTCTTCAGACATATTTTACTTCAATTTCCTTACAACAGCCTTCACAGATGAATTTTAGTAAAGTTCCATTACTATGCCTTCCACCATGATTTTTCATTAAATTTACTTACTATATCCTTCATCCATGATTTTTCTAATATTTCTCATACTATAGCCTTCGGCCGTGATTTTTCTAAAAATTACCTTACAATTGCCTTCAACCATGATTTTTTTAAATTTCTCTTACGCCTTCCGTAAAGATTTTTCTTATATATTTCTTACCATAGGCTTCAACCATAATTTTTTTAAAAATTTCCAAACTATTGCATTCGGCTTTGATATTTCTAAAAATTCCCTTTCTACAAGTATCTGTCTAGAACTTTCTTCAAATCCCTTTATTGACAATATTCTTTTTCTAATTCCATTACTATAGACTTCAGACATATTTTACTTCAAATTTCCTACCAACAACTTCAACTAATGCCTTTTCGTATAGTTTCATTACTATAGCCTTATGCCAAGATTTTTCAACAAATTTACTTACTATAGCCTTCAACCATGATTTTTCTTAAATTTCTCTTACTATAGCCTTCAGCCATAATTTTTCTTAAAATTTCATTACTGCTACCTTTTGCCATGACTTTTGTAAACTTCCCTTAGTATTGTTTTCAGCCATGAGTTTTCTTAAATTTCGCTCACTATAGCCTTCAGCCATGATTTTTCTTAAACTTCTCTAACTATAGCCTTCACCTTTGATTTTTGTTAAAATTCCCTTACTATAGGCTTTAGTCAAGAATTTTCTTCAAATTCCCTTACTATAGCCTTCACCCAAGATTCTTGTTCAAATTCCTATACTATAGTCTTGAGTCATTTTTTACTTCAAATATCCTTACTATAGCTTTCACTTATGAATTTTTTGTAAAATTTTCTAACAAAAGCCTTCAATATTGATTTTTTGAAAATTTCCCTTACTATAGCCTTCAACAATGATTTCTCTTATATTTCATTTACTATTGATTTAGGCAAAGATTTTGCTTAAAATTCCTTTACTATTGCTTTCAGCAATGATTTTTCTTAAAATTCCCTTACTATAGCATTTAGTCTATAATTTTCTTCAAATTCCCATAATATAGTCTTCAGACATATTTTACTTCAAATTTCCATACAACGGCCCTCACTAATGAATTATAGCAAAGTTCCATTACTATAGCCTTATGCCATGATTTTTCTTAAAATTTCCTCACTATTGCCTTCTACCATGATTTTTTTCAAATTTCTCTTAGTATAGGTTTCAGCCATGATTTTTCTTTAATTTCGCACACAAAGCCATGATTTTTCTTAAAATTCCAAAAATGTAGCCTTCAACTTTGATTTTTGTTAAAATTCCCTTACAATAGGCTTCAGTCAAGATTTTTCTTCAAATTCTCTTACTATAGCTTTCACCCAAGATTCTTCTTCAAATTCCCTTACTATAGGCTTCAGTCATATTTAACTTCAAATATCCTTACTATAGCTTTCACATTTGAATTGTCGAAAAATTGACTAACTAAAGCCTTCAGCAATAATTTTTAATAAATTTCCCTTACAATAATCTTCAACCATGATTTTTCTCATATTTCATTTACTATATCTTTTAGCAAAGATTTTTCTTAAAATTCTTTTGCTATTTCTTTAAGCCATGTTTTTTGTTAAAATTCCTTTACTATAAAGCATTCAGTAAATATTTTTTTTCAAATTACTTTGGTATGGTCTTCAGACATATTTTACTTCAAATTTCCTTACAACAGCCTTCATTGATGAATTTAAGGAAAGATCCATTACTATAGCTTTCAACCATGATTTTTCATAAAATTTACTAATTATATCCTTCATCTATGATTTTTCTTAAATTTCTCTTACTATTGCCTTCAACCATAATTTTTCTTAAAATTTCTTTACTATATCCTTCAGCCATTATTTTTCTTAAAATTTCTATTATTATAGCTTCTGCAGTAATTTTTCTTAAAATTCCCTTACTATTGCCTTCTGTCATGATTTTTTTTAAATTTCTCATACAATAGCCTTCTGCAAAGATTTTTCTTATATTTCGCTTACTTTAGCCTTGAGCCATGATTTTTTTTAAAATTCCCTATCAATTGCCTTCACCTTTGATATTTCTTAAAATTCCCTTACTCTAACTTTCTATCTAGATTTTTTTCAAATTCCCTTATTATAGCCTTCAGCCAATATTCTTTTTCTAATTCCATTACTATAGACTTCAGACATTTTTACTTCAAATTTCCTTACAACAACTTTCACTAATGACTTTTCATATAGTTCCATTACTATAGCCATATGCCACGATTTTTCATCAAATTCACTTACTATAGCCTTCATCGATGATTTTTCATAAATTTCTCTTACTATAGCCTTCAGCCATAATTTTTCTTAAAATTTCCTTACTATTGCCTTCTACCATTATTTTTTTAAAACTTCCCTTTGTATAGCTATCAGCCAAGATTTTTCTTAAATTTCGCTCACTATTGCCTTCTGCATTGATTTTTCTTAACTTCACTAAATATTGCCTACAGCTTTGATATTTCTAAAAATTCCATTACTATAACTTTCAGTCTAGAATTTTCTTCAAACTCCTTTATTATAGTCTTCAGCCAATATTCTTTTTCTAATTCCATTACTATAGACTTCAGACATGTTTTACTTCAAATTTCCTTACAACAACTTTCACTAATGACTTTTCGTATAGTTCCATTAGTATAGCCTTATGCCATGATTTTTCATCAAATTTACTTACTATAGCCTTTATCCATGATTTTTCATTAATTTATCTTACTAAAGCGTTCAACCATAATTTTTCTTTAAAATTTCCATCCTATTGCCTTCTGCCATGATTTTTTCTAAACTTCCCTTAGTAACGCTTTCAGCCATGATTTTTCTTAAATTTTTCTCACTAAAGCCTTCAGCCATGATATTTCTTAAACTTCTCTAACTATAGCCTTCAACTTTGAATTTAGTTAAAATGCCCTTACTAAGTGCTTCACTCAAGAATTTTCTTCATATTCCCTTACTATAGCTTTCACCCATGATTCGTCTTCAAATTCCCCCAACATACATTTCAGTCATATTTTACTTCGAATATCCTTACTATAACTTTCACTTATGAATATTCGTAAAATTCCCTTACTAAAGCCTTCAACATTGATTTTAAAAAAATTTCCCGAACTATAGTCTTCAACCATGATGCTTCTTATATTTCATTTACTATTGCTTTTAGCAAAGTTTTTTCTTAAAATTCCATTACTTTTGCTTTCAGACATGATTGTTCTTAAGATTCCCTTACTAGAGCCTTCAGTCAATAATTTTCTTCAAATTCCCTTAGTATTGTATCCTGACATATTTTACTTCAAATTCCATACAACTGCCTTCACTAATGAATTTAAAGTTCCATTACTATAGCCTTCAGCCATGATTTTTCATCAAATTTACTTACTATAGCCTTCATCCAAGATCTTTCTTATATTTCTCTTACTATAGCTTTCAACCATGATTTTTCTTAAAATTCTCTAACAATTGTCTTCAGCATTAAAATTTCTAAAAGTTCCCTACCTATATCTTTCTGTCTAGAATTTTCTTCAAATTCCCTTATTATAGCCTTCAGCCAAGATTATTTTTTAAATTCCATTACTATAGACTTCAGACATATTTTGCTTCAAGTTTCCTTACAACAACTTTTACTAAACACCTTTCGCAAAGTTCCATTACTATAACGTTCATCTATGATTTTTCTTAAATTTCTCTTACTATAGCCTTTAGCCATAATTTTTATTAAAATTTCCTTCAGCCAAGGTTTCTTAAAAATTTTCTTTACTATAGCATTCAGGAATGATTTTTCTTCAATTTCTCTCACTATAGCTTTCAGCCATGTTTTTTCATAAAATTCCCTAACTATAGCTTTCAACATTGATTTTTGTTAAAATTCCCTTACTATAGGCTTCGGTCAAGAATTTCTTGAAATTCACTTACTGTAGGCTTCACCCAAGATTCTTCACCAAATTCCCTTACTATAGACTTCAGTCATATTTTACTTAAAATTTCCTTACAGCAGTCTTCACTAATGAATTTTTGTAAAATTCCGTTACTAAAGCCTTCAGCAATGATTTTATAAAAATTTCCCTTACAATAGCCTTCAACCATGATTTTTCTAATATTATGTTTACAATAGATTTTAGCAAAGATTTTTCTTAAAATTCCCTAACAACTGGTTTCAGCCAGGAATTTTCTAAAAATTCCCTTTCTATTGTCTTCAGTTAATAATTTTCTTCAAATTCCTTTACTATAGTCTTAAGACAAAATTTACCTCAAATTTCCTTAGAACGACCTTCACTAATGAATTTTAGTAAAGTTCCATTACTATAGCCTTCAACCATAATTAGTCATAAAATTTACGAACTATATCCTTCATCCATGATTTTTTTTATATTTCTCTTACAAGAGCTTTCAGCCATGATTTTTCTTAAAATTCCCTTACTATTGCCTTGAACCAATATTTTTTTAAAATTTTCCTTAGTATTGCTTTCAGTTATGATTTTTCTTAAATTTTGCTCACTAAAGCCTTCGACCATGATTTTTCTTCAAATACCCTAACTATTGCCTTCAGCTTTGATTTTTATTTAAATTCCCTTACTATTGGCTTCAGCCAAGAATTTTCTTTAAATTCCCTTGCTATAGTCTTTAGTCATATTTTAGTTCAAATTTCCTTACAATACCTTTCACTTAATAATTTTCATTAAATTCCCTTACTATCGCCATCAGAAATGATTTTTAAAAAATTTCACATACAACAGCCTTTAACCTTGATTTTTCTTATATTTTGTTTACTATAGCTTTTATCAATGTATTTTCTTAAAATTCCTTTACTATTGCTTTCAGCCTTGATTTTTCTTAAAATTCCCTTACTATCGCCTTTAGTCAATAATTTTCTTCAAATTCCCTTTCTGTAGTCTTCAGACATATTTTAGCTGAAATTTCCTTAGACCGGCCTTCACAAATGAATTTTAATAAATATCCTTCAGCCATGATTTTTCAGCCATGATTTTTCATAAAATTATCTTACTATATCCTTCATCCATGATTTTTCGTTTATTTCTCTTACTATAGCCTTCTACCATGATTTTTATAAAAATTCCCTTACTATTGTCCTCAGCCATGATTTTTGTTAAAATTCCCTTACTATTGCCTTCAACCTTGAATTTTTTTAAATTTCTCTTACTATGGCCTTCTGCAATGATTTTTCTTCTATTTCACTTAGTATAGCTTTAAACCATGATTTTTCTTAAAATTCCTAAACAATTGTCTTCAGATTTGATATTTCTAAAAATTCCCTAACTATATATTTTAGTCTAGAATTTTCTTCAAATTCCCTAATTATAGCCTTTAGCCAAGATTCTTTTTCAAATTCCTATAATATAGACTTCAGACATATTTTAGTTCAAGTTTCCTTACAACAACTTTTACTAATGACTTTTCGCAAAGTTCCATTACTATAGCCCTAGGTCATGATTTTTCATAATATTCACTTACTATAGCCTTCAGCAATGATTTTTTTCAAATTTTGGTTACTATAGCCTTTTGCCATAGTTTTTATTAAAATTTCCTTACTATCGCCTTCAGCGGTGATATTTTTAAAATTTTCTTTACTAAACCTTTGAGGAATGATTTTTCTTAAATTTCTCTCACAATGGCCCTCAGCCATGATTTTATTAAAATTCATTAACTATAGCCTTCAGCTTTGATTTTTGTTAAAATTCCCTTACTATTGGCTTTAGTCAAGAATTTTCTCCAAATTCCCTTACTATAGGCTTCACACATGATTCTTCATCAAATTACCTTACTATAGTCTTCAGTCATATTTTACTTCAAATTTCCTTATTACAACCTTCACAAAAGAATTTTTTGTAAAATTCCCTTATTAAAGCCTTCAACAATGATTTTTCAAAATTTCCCTTACAATTGCCTTCAACCATGATTTTTTTTTATATTACATTTACTATGTATTTTTGCAAAGATTTTTTCTTAAAATTCCTATTCAAAAAGTTTCTTCAAATTCCCTTACTATAGTCTTCAGACATAATTTACCACAAATTTTCTTAAAATGGCTTTCCCTAATGAATTTTTGTAAAGTTCCATTACTACAGCCTTCAGCCTTGATTTTTCTTAAAATTTACTTACTCTAACCTTCGTCCATGATTTTTCTTAAATTTCTCTTATGAGAGCTTTCTGCCATGATTTTTTTTAAAATTTCATTACTATTGCCCTCAACCAATATTTTTTAAAAATTCCTTTGTGTAGCTTTCAACCATGTTCTTTTTTAAAATTTTGCTCTCTAGCCTTCAGCCTAGATTTTTCTTCAAATTCTAAAATTATAGCCTTCAGCTTTGATTTTAGTTTAGATTCCCTTACTATAGGCTTCAGTCAAAATTTTTCTTCAACTTCCCTTGCTTTAGTCTTCAGTCTTATTTTAGTTCAAATTTCCTTACTATAGCTTTCAATTAAGAATTTTCATAAAATTTGCTTATTATAGCCTTCAGAAATGATTTTTAAAAAATTTCACCTACAATAGGCTTTAACCTTGATTTTTCTTATATTTCGTTAACTATAGCCTTTTGTTAAGCTTTTTCTTAAAATTCTTTTTGCTTTTTGCCAAGATTTTTCTTAAAATTCTTACAATCGGTTTCAGTCAATAATTTTCTTCTGATTTTCTTACTATAGTCTCCAGACATATTTTACCTCAAATTTTCTTACAACGGTCTTCACTAATGAATTTTAGTGATGTTCCATTCATATAGCCTTCAGCCATGATTTTACATAAAATTTATTTACTATGTCCTATCATCCATGATTTTTCTTGCATTTCTCTTACTATTGCCTTCTGCCATGATTTTTATTAAAATTCCCTTACTATTGCCCTCAGCCATGATTTTTGTTAAAATTCCCTTACT
Organism: Aristolochia fimbriata; assembly: GCA_019845555.1. Classification (NCBI taxonomy): domain Eukaryota; kingdom Viridiplantae; phylum Streptophyta; class Magnoliopsida; order Piperales; family Aristolochiaceae; genus Aristolochia; species Aristolochia fimbriata. The sequence continues at coordinate 37,893,539 of CM034080.1, forward strand.
ATTGCCTTCTAGTAAGATTTTTTTAAATTTATCTTACTATGGTCTTCTGCAATGATTTTTCTTATATTTTGCATACAATAGCTTTGAGCCATGATTTTTCTTAAAATTCCTTAACAATTGTCTTCAGATTTGATATTTCTAAAAATTCCTTAACAATATTTTTCAGTCTAGAATTTTTTTTAAATTCCCTAATTATAGCTTTCAGCCAAGATTCTTTTTCAAATTCCTATAATATAGACTTCAGACATATTTTACTTCAAGTTTCTTTACAACAACTTTTACTAATACTTTTTTGCAAAGTTCCATTACTATAGCCCTAGGTCATGATTTTTCATAATATTTACTTAATACAGCCTTCAGCCGTGATTTTTTTAAAATTTCCTTAAGTATAGCTTCTAGGAATGATTTTTCTTAAATTTTGCTCACTATAGCCTTTAGCGATGATTTTTCATAAAATTTCCTAACTTTTGCCTTCAGCTTTGATTTTTGTTAAAATTCCCTTACTATAGGCTTCAGCCATGAATTTTCTTCAAATTCCCATACTATAGCCTTCACCAAAGATTCTTCTTCAAAATCCCTTACTATAGTCTTCAGTCATATTTTACTTCAAATATCCTTATTGCAGCATTCACTTATGAATTTTTAGTAAAATTTCCCTTTCTAAAGCCCCCAGCAATGATTTTTCAAAATTTCCCTTACAATATACTTCAACCTTGATTTTTTCTTATATTATGTTTACAATAGCTTTTAAAAAAAAAAATTTCTTCAAATTTCATTATTATTTCTTTCAGCTAGGATTATTCTTAAAATTCCCTTACTATTGCCTTCAGTCAGTAATTTTCTTCAAATTCCCTTGATATGGTCTTCAAACATATTTTACTACAAATTTCCTTACAACGATATTCACAAATGAATTTTAGTGAAGTTCCATTACTAAATCCTTCAGCCATGATTTTTTTTTAAATTTCCTTACTGTATCCTTCAACTATGTTTTTTAGAAAATTTCCCCTAGAATAGCTTTCAGCCATGATTTTTCTAAAATTTCACTCTCCTTAGCCTTCAGCCATGATTTTTCTTAAAATTCCCTAACTATAGCCTTCATCTTTGATTTTTGATAAAATTCCCTTACAATAGTCTTCAGTCATATTTTACTTCAAATATCCTTACTATAGCTTTCACTTATGAATTTTCATAAAATTCCCATACTAAAGCCTTCAATAATGATTTTTCAAAAATTTCCCTTACAATAGCCATCAACCATGACTTTATTATATTTTGTTTACAATAGCTTTGAGGAAAGATTTTTCTTAAAATTCCTTTACTATTGCTTTCAGCCATGATTTTTCTTAAAATTCCATTACTATAGCCTTCAACCAATAATTTTCTTCAAATTCCTTTAGTATAGTCTTTAGACATATTTTACTTCAAATTTCCTACAACAGCATTCATTGATGAATTTCAGTAAAGATCCATTACTATAGCCTTCAGCCATGATTTTTCATAAAATTTACTTACTATATCCTTCATCTATGATTTTTTAC